>OVAX01004376.1:0-13629 GCA_900406405.1 Lepidium africanum | reverse complement strand
TGTCATAAGCTGTCTGGGTTTTTCATTTGTAGAGTGCAAGTACCAGCTCAAACAATAGCAGCTATTCTAAGAAGAAATGCTTCCTCTTAGATTGCTCTGGATCAAGAAAAACGGTTGCAGAAGGTCGAGTTTGTTCAACCAATCCAACAGACACAGTCCACTTTGTTCTATTGGGTCAAAATGCCAGCAAGGTATGGATTGACGTTTGTAAGATTGGAGACGCACAAGTATGAAGACCAACTTCAGAATTCGAGATTATTTCTGATGCATTAGGTACTATAGTAGCTTGGCCTAGTGACAAAATTTTGTTTATGTGAACAATTCTCTATATTGGATGCTATTGGGTAGTGGAATTTGATGGTTTGGCGTTTAGAACTTCTGTATGGTTTTGTTGTATACTACTTGATGTTTGGCTATAATATAACATTTGAGTTTTGGTATTAATTGTTTTGGTATTGATCATAATAGCTAATAGGTACCCAAAAAAAAAACCATCACAAATAACGCAAACCATCACCAAAATCAAATGCTATTTTACAACTAATGATAACATAAAACAATGTTGTGAAAAAAATAAATAATAACAAACAGTAATTGCTATTATAAATTTAACAATTACAAAACAAATATACTCCATCGAAAAAAAACAAACATAGCATACGAGAAAAACGCTATGTAATGTGGCAGATCTATTATGACGGACGAAGATAGAGCGTTTGCCATAATGCTATGATATCGTATAATAGCGTTATTCGGACGCTCTATATATGTAGTCAAACCATGCTCCATGAGTACAATCCGACATTGAACTTGTTTTTACCTGAAAATGACTCTAAAATGCAAACAAACATTCTGAAAACATGCGAATTAATAAGGTCAAAACCGATAAAAATATGGTATATAAGAGAGTTCAAGGATTGGATAGCCAAAGAAATTGACAAAACTAATACGCTTTTCACATAAGTTTAAGCAATCTCACAAAGTTGCTTTCTTTGAGTGTATTCTTGGCAGCTGAATTTAAAGAAGCTCATCACCTTATAGTCGTCTGAATGATCTTATAGTGAGACGTTTGCAGGCAAAGTAAGTATCTTATATGAGAAAAATCACACAATATACCATCGAGACACTGTAAGAATGTATTTTAACTCTACACTCTTTTGCTAATTCTAATATCCTCAAACCGAAACGATATATATATATATATATATAAGTATTAGAAATTGAAATAACTATGTAATTTCCTAACTATTTATCATCTAAAACCAAAAAAAATTCATTAATTTTCTTTTTTGCATAATGTCTACACTTTAAACGTCGTCCTTATCTATTGAGAAATCAGGCTCATCTGGTTTGAATAGTTGAGGCATCTTCAAACTGCTCGAAGATCCATCTTTCTTACCAGTACTACTACTTGGAGCCTTTTGATTTGTGCCTCTTCTAGTGTTGGTCGCAAATTTAGATGCCAAGATCGTTGCTCCCAGATTTTGATTGTTGTTTGTGTTGTCAATTGATACGCCTTCGATATCCTCCTCGTCACTTCCATAGTATTCTCCGTCTTCTTTGTTGTAACCTGTTTCATATGTGTAATAGTATCCGCTGTTCTCGTGCAGGCTAAGCTCTTTTGCAAGCTTTCTTCGCTTGTATCTTCTCCATGCGGATTGAACGAAACACGCTCCCCATGCTCGCCACTGATGTGAGTAATATCTGAAAATTAGACGCGTGAGATATTGTCTAACTTCATCCTGAATCGTCACTTTGAGATACATTTCTTTTAATGTCTGTTTCGCCAAACTTTATTTATGGTTTACCTGAAGGCGTGTTGTAGCTTTTTGCTTTGAAGACGTTTGAACTGATGAGCAACAAACTTGAGATCCTCTGCACTTAATGCAAAGGCTTCGACTTCAGAGAGCGCACGGACGGTTCGGGTTGAAGAAGGAAGATTGAGTGTAGAGTTTGGCATTAAGGCCCATGTAAGAAGTTCTTCACCGCAGAAATCTCCAGGTCTTAGAGTAGTGGAGTTGAAGAAACCAGATCTTCCTCCATTTGTTGTGGAGCTTTCTATTTGTCCTCGAATCACAAATAGCATTTCATTTACTGGGTCGCCTTCACGGAATATGTAGGTCCCGGCCGTGCTCAATGACGAGACAAGACATCCACATATAGCATCAAGAAGTTGATCATCCATTTGAGAGAAGAATGGGACCTGCACTTAGCAAAACCCTTTTTCGTGATAATTGAAACGTGAAACAATCAAACTCATAACCCTTTTTCGTGAGGACGCAGTTTATGTATGTACCCGGCGGACAAGGGCGAGACACAGATGGCGTTGGATTTCTCGGCGTAAATCTGTAGGTAAAGACTTGAGGATTGATTCTTCATCGACACCTCGGGTTGCAAGCCATTTGTATTGTACGAATCTACGGACTCGTTCTTGAAGCTCTGGAGGTAGTTGACGATGTCTCATCCATTCTTCAGTGTCTCTTCGTTTAACTCTCCATTCTTCAACTCTTACAGACATCGATTGTAGAGATGACTTTCCACCAAGTTAAAAATCAAAAAAGCCGTTTGTTAAAAAGTCAACATGAAAACAAAAGGTCTTTGTATTCAAAAGTGCTGCAGAGTGGTGAACAAGTTCAGAGACTTACTTGCATGTTACCAATCAGGAGTGTGAAGAGAATCAACCCACAAATACAGATTGTAATACAGAAGAGGGTCTCGCCAAGATATACGCTTGTGGTTATATTCTGGCCATAAGAACTGTGAAACAAAAGCATTACTAGAACCAGCGGAAGATAATCTAAGATAAAAACCAGATATTGGTTGGAACAAAGGTTGACATACCTTAGATTTCTTAAACCCCACCAAAGACAATACAAGTACTTGGACACGAAATCGGTTGTAGCAACTTGAGTGGTAAAGGCTTCAGCAAACATCCCGAACATGAAATTGGTAGTGCTACTTGTAGCATCACAATGAGAAAGGACCTGAGTGACATTCTGCCAATATTGGCGCTCAGGTTGGTCCAGACTCTTGCAGTCCAAGAAACTAGGAAGACAATCTAAGACTCTCAGGGCGTTGTCTCTCTTGCATACGTTAGACCAACATGAGAACTGCCGCCCGATGGATGATAGATACCACATTGCTCCTAAAACCTGCACACAAATGGAGATTCTTAGCAACTTAAACTGAAGAAATCTAAAGAGAGACCCACGAGAGAGGAAAATTTTACGTGACTAGCAAGGATGTAGAGGAGGAGATTGTATGCAGCTCCTGCCCAAGCAGTCTTGGCGATAAACCCTGTTGTTTTTATAATTCTTTGGTTGAGAGGGAATATGATGAATGACCTTGGAATGTATTGAACAAGTACGATAAGTGCGAGAGTGCTGTTGGCATGATTAGCAGTCCCATTTGTCGCGGCTGGAATTACTAGCCAAATAACAAGCTGAGATCAAAACATGGTCAGAACAAGCATGAGATTTTGATGATGTATATCCTCTTTATAATCTTAGTTAGACCATTATCAATATTTTTGCTCTCATATTCTAAGTAAGACAATCTAACATACTTATTGAAAGATTATGACTTCATTAAGAACACACTTTTTTTTTTTTTTTGGTATTAAATTCTTTAAACACCCAGATTAATCTTTAGAAATTATGACCCATTTGCATGTTGGTAGGATAATATAATCACTGGTAAAAATGAAATCTCAGAATATAACTAAGTTTAGCTCAAGAGTTGTTCTAGCAATGATTGCTCTTCAATGTTAAAATTGTATAGGTAATGTTCGAATCCCCAAGAATAGAATTTTTGATGAAGTTAACATTAAAATAATATTAAATAATATAAAATAATTAAATATTATTATAATTTCTGTGATGTTCAAGAGTCTTATCTGAGAGACTCTTAAGATTCTCTTATGTTACACATGTTATATGAGTAATTCAAATATTTTCTTTTAATAAATCAATTCCACGGTTGTTACAAATGTTAATAAATTAGTTTATGTGTTATTAACATAAAATAAAATATTGTATTAATTTAAATTCTATATTAATGTTATTTTAATTTATAAATATTTAAATTTTTTCAATATAATTAAAATAATAATTTAAGTTAGAAGCATAATTTTAAAATTTCATTTAAATAAAAATTTAGAATAAAAATATTTATATTATGTTGATAAGAAACTCAAGTGAATATCATAACCAACGGAAATGAAATAAGTATTTTAAATTATATAATATTGTATTATATTAATGTGATATCTAATATGTATCTCATAGATGAAGATGAATCTTGTTAGTTATTGATTGATATTTCATATCGGAACTTATGATCATTATAATCGATTATATTGAGTTTAGGATTCAATCCACCATTGATTTTGAGTTGTAATCCAATAAATTATTAAATCTGAACCTAGCCAATTTATTGCTACATTTAAATATATAAGAAATGAGCAAGAGCAAACCTGGGGAAGAGGAAGCATGGCGGCAACATCCACGAGGAAATCAGACTTCATATACCTTATAGCTATCTCTCTAGAATCCATGACGAGCTCACCACGACCAAAAACCCGAGAACTTCGGGCGACGAACGCAGTTCTAAATTTCATAAAGATGTGCAAGAGGTGGAAGATATCAGCAACTGTGCGGAAGAAAGTGACTGTGGCAGCAAGGCTGATGTCGACAGAGAGACATGCTGGACCTCCGACATAAGGGACATAGAAATAAAGAGGATCGAGGAAGAGAGCAAGTATGGAGGTTATGAGAAAGACGTGGTTCCAATAGGTGACAATGTTGCTGTCGGGGTCCAGGACCTGATGCCGCCATAGAAGGACGCTGACTTGGCTACTGTCAGATCCTTGATTGGAGGCGGCGGAAGCTATTGTCTCGGGGAGGAGGCTGCGGAGAGACCGGATCTTATTCATCTTCCATGGCGGATTCCGGTGTTAATCGGATTCCGCAATAAGAGAAAGAAATAGGGAGATTGAGATTGATGGAGAAAGAGAAAAAAGAGCAATGGGGAGAGGTTAAGACACTTAGGTTGCCTCGTGACTTTTTTTTTTTTTTTCATTTTCTCCTGATGATTATGGGAGACGAGGAGGATTTCTCGCATGAAAACTGAAAGGAAGGGCCATGGAAGTAGGGATAAGGTAATTTCTGTGGGAGAATGAGAGTATTCGTGGAAATAGGATTCTGAAAGGTTTCTTCGTTTCTTTAGCTACTTTCTTGTTTCTAAAATTGGCACACTATTTTAGATTAAGAAAAACAACACATTATCTACCTCCCAAATCTTCAGTTGACACAAGGTTTCACAATCAACACTTGTTGGACCTACATGTCCATTAAACATATGACTCGTTATGTAAAGGTAATATAAAGGTCTATAATGGGGATTCCCGTCTATAATATGTCGTATTGACAGAAAACAAACAATAGATGAACAAGATAGTCTAACATCACTATATACACTGATACTTCCATAAATTGATACTCGATAAATTAATAATCTCTATGAAATAATAAAATTCTCTAATCTCAAGTTAGGCCATTGTAAAATTTTATCAAATTTTATAAATTAATAAGATAATTTTTGAAACCCCTATTGTTGGAGGTGGATCCGAGATCCTACTTCCGTCCACGGGAACAATGGACAAAATGCTAATTTTTGAACTCGGCAAGAATATCGAAGTCTCAACTCGGATATTCCTATCAACTCAGAATAATTCCTTCTCAAAAGCATGCTAAGCTTGAAGGAAGTCGGAGACACGTCAGCAAGCATAGAAATGGAAATTTCCTTATCCGATATGGAAAATTTCCGAAAATCAAGCAAGAACCTTCTAGATACGATCTTATCTAGAAATTTGTATATTTTCTTTTATTCAATCTACTTTGTAACCGCCTTTATGATCAATAAATAGAGGAGCGGATCGGCTTTTTGACACACACATTAAGCTAATAGACTCTACTCGATAACCATCTTATTCTTTGCAATACACTTCTTCTCTTCAAAGCTCTCAAGAATCCTTGTCATATCTTCCCTCTCTTTTATTAGAATTTCGGATTTAGCCCTTTGTGCTAGATCCGGTTCGAACAGTTGGTGCCGTCTGTGGGGAAGACATCGAAGGAATTCTTTACACAAGAGCAAGGAGTGCATGCAAAAAGAAGGATGGTTGAAGACGAAGTAACCATCAACTCTCCAGAAATGAGGGACCTTAACCTCCAAGAAAACACCGATCCAACTCTCGGATCATCTTTGAACTCTGTTCAAACTCAGGAGGAGAATCGAGAGGACTCTCGAGAAGTTTTTGTCCTCCCCGGTCCGCCTTAAGGACCACCTTCGATCGAAAATCTGGTGTGCAACATGATAGCGCAATATGAGGCTTCAAACCGAAGAAACACAGAGAGATTCGACAGAATTGAGTCTCAGCTAAACGAGAGTAGCCTCCCATCTACGCAAAACAATAGGCCGAATGAAGAAGTATTGGCTAGCGTCCAGAGTAACCTGTTTGGAGTAGTGCCGAGTCCATAACCAACCAACATGACGGGACCAGGGCAGTCTACAACTCAGAACACGTTAGGGCAACAAACGTCGACTACAATGCACGCGGCAATTGTATACAGAAAGATGGATGACATGAGGTCTCAATTCCATCAAGCTACCAGCTCGGTAAAGGAGATCGGGTGGACCTTAGCTCAAGCACGAAACACGCCCTTCGCACCAATATTAAAAAGGGTCTCAGTAAACCGAGGACCAAGAATAAGGTGTCCTACGTACGATAGGACAACTGATCTGATCGAATTCATGAGCGCTTTCAATGTCATGCTGAATGAGACAACTTACAATCCCCACCAGAAGGACACTGCTTAGTGCCAACTCTGTGCCGAGTACCTAACCGCCGAAGCCCTAGTATGAATCACCAAGTTACCAATTGGGTCGATTGAGAGCTTCAATCAACTTACCAAGTTGTTCATGAAGCAATACGCTCTATTCGTCAACCAAGACACCTCTACAGCGGAGTTACGGTCTTTGAAACAAGGGTTCGACGAGTCCCTGAAGTCGTATCTCGGACGATTTAAGAAACTTCTGACTAAAGCAAAAGTTAGTGACAACATGGCTATCGAGGCTCTAAGGACCGGAATGGTTATAGATGAGGCCTTAAGAAGAGATATTTTTGTAAACCGATCCATTACGATCTCGGATGCCCTTTGTAGAGCAGCAAGGCATGCAGACTACGTGGAGGAGAAATAAATCCTCGCCAGAATTCAGAAAATTCATCCAGGCACAGGAGTTAAGGAGTCGAAAGAGGAATTTCACGAGCCGAGACAACATAGTTACAGAGGAAAAGTGGTCTCGGGAACAGCTTTTCAAGTCGGTGAAACTGACAGCCCAGCTTGTAAGAAGCCATTCAACAACACTTACAACCGAAGTGAATGTTGTGCCTTCCACAATAGAACTGGTCATTCCACATCAAAGTGAAAACAGCTGCAAGAACTACTTACCAATTCAACAAAGGAGAGTTGAGTATCTCAGAAGAAGAAATTCAAAAGTTCAAAGTGCAAAAACAAAAAGAACTCGAGTTACGAGAAACAACTTACAAAGCAGGTAGTAGTGTCAAAAAATAACCAAACCGGCAAAAACAGGACGAGGAAACCAAAGAATCAGGGTCCCCAAGAGTGGAAGTCAATGTAATGATGGGAGGATTTCAATTATGTGACGACACTATAAGATCGATCAAGAGGTACAAGCGGAAGGTTGTAGCAGCAATCAACCTTAATCTAGTCGAAGAATGCTTAGGAACGGTTGATTCAAAAATTACATTCACCGCCAAGGATGTCGAAGGAGTAAGCTTCCCACAAAACGACCCACTAGCCGTAAAATTACGGGTAGCCGACTGTGACGTATCTTGAATTCTAATCAATACAGGTAGCTCGGTAGATCTAATCTTCAAGGAGATGTTAGATAAGATGGCCTTACTAGATGCACGACTCAAACCAGTGGAGAGAACACCGACTATGTTCGATGGAAGTACGATAAATGCAGTCGGAATAATCAAGTTAGCAATCTGAGTTACCGGAATTACAAGATGAATCAAGTTCTTGATGGTAGATAAACCGCCAATCTATAATATAATCCTTGGAACACCTTTGAGTCACACGATGAAAGCGATCCCATCAAGCTACCATTAGTGTGTGAAGATACCGACGAGTGAAGGAGTTTACACACTTCAAGGAGATCAAAAGATTTTTCGGACTTTTTTTATTGCCGAGTTAAAATTACGAAACAAGTCTGGCATGATCACGGCAACTGTGAGAGGCAAAGCATTGTCGGAACCTCCCATTCTGGAGAAGCCAGATCAATCTAGCGTCAAACTGGTCAATATCAACCTAACAGACTCATTTAAATGTGTCAGCATTAGGGTCAACTTGAGTAAGCAGATTCAAGACAAGTTGATCTAACTTCTAGAACATAACGTAACGACATTCGCCTGGACAGCCAAAGATATGTTTGGAATCAATCCGAAGATCGCAAACCACAGATTGAATGTCAATCCGACTTACAAGCCCATCAAGCAGAAACGAAGAAAGCTAAGGCAAGAAAGGACAAAGGCTATAATTGACAAGGTCAAAAAGCTAACCGACACCGGGTCAATCATCGAAGTTCAGTATCCGAAATTACCAATCCGGTAGTCATTCCTAAGAAGGGGAAGTGGTGAATCTATGTAGACTTCACCGACCTCAACAAAGCTTGTCCAAAGGATAGTTTCCCATTGCCAAATATCGACAGAATTGTCGAAGCAACTGCCGGAAACAAACTCCTTTCATTTATGGACGCCTTCTCGGGATATATTCAAATTCTGATGCATCTTGACGACATGGGGAAAACTTCGTTTATCACAGAGCAAGGAACTTATTGCTATAAAGTGATGACATTCAGTTTGAAGAATTCCGGAGCGACTTACCAGCGATTGGTCAACAAGATGTTTGCCGACCAACTCTGACAAACAATAGAAGTTTACATAGACGACATGCTAGTCAAGTCTCCGAAAGAAGAAGATCACGTCCACCATTTTGCACGTTGCTTTCAAACTTTAAAAGAGTATCAAATGAAGCTCAATCCGGCAAAGTGCACCTTCAGAGTAACCTCGGGAGAATTTCTCAGTTGCATAGTCACTCAAAGGGGAATCGAAGCAAATCCCAAACAGATTAGGGCAATTCAAGAGCTACCTTCTCCGAAGAACAAACGAGAAATTCAAAGGCTAACCGGTCGAATTACCGCCTTAAACCGATTCATCTCACGCTCAATGGATAAGTGCCTTCCATTATACAACTTGTTGTATGGAATTAAAGAATTCAAGTGGGATGAGGAGTGTGAGAATGCTTTTTCCAAGTTAAAGGTGTATCTTTCGACTCCACCAATTCTTTCGAAACCTGAAGATGGAGAACTATTATACTTATACATTACAGTATCAGCGTCAGCAGTGAGTAGCATGCTAGTTCAAGATGATAGAGGAACTCAGCACCCAATTTTCTACACAAGCAAGTTTTTGGACGGAGCCGAGTCCAGATACCCGACTACGGAGAAACTCGCACTAGCAGTAGTAACCTCGCAAGGAAGTTACGACCTTAATTCCAGTCCCACACCATCGTAGTGTTAACAAATGACCCATTATGAACGATACTACATAGTCCAAGCTAATCCAAAAGATTGACAAAGTGGGCTATCGAGTTAAGTGAGTATGATATCGAGTTTAAGGCAAGAACAAGCGTAAAATCTCAAGTATTAGCTGACTTTCTAATTGAACTGGCCTCCGACTTTGAACCTTTAGAGTCGGATAAAGTTCTTCAAATTTGGAAGATCTACGTCGACGTATCATCATCACAACATGCTTCAGGAGTCAGAATCCGACTTGAGAGCCCGACAGGAGAAATCTTGGACCATTCGTTCCAACTTGTGTTACCAACAACGACGCAGAATATGAAGCATTGATCGCAGGGATCAGATTGGCTAAAAAGATCAGAGCAACCGAAGTCAAATGTTATTGTGATTCCCAACTAGTAATCAACCAAGTGAACGGAGGTTATGATACAAAGAACGATCGGATGGAAGTGTACCTCAAAGTCGTCAAATAGTTGACAAAAGATCTGAAATTCAAAGTACTCAAAATTTCCTGGTCTGAGAACACTTCAGCTGACGCCTTGGCAGCTCTTGCATCCACAATAGATCTTGTTCTAAGGTGGATAATACTAGTCAAAAGTATAGACCGGCCGAGTATAAGCTTACCGAAAGGAGACGTTGAACTCATCTTGGCGATTACCGATACTCCAAATGACTCTGACACCGAGATGCCAGATATTGAGTTGTCCAACGAACAGAAGATCAATTGGCGAGATGAGATCCTTGCATACATTATGGATGGAGAAACGCCAGAGGACATATGGGCAGCGTGTCGACTCAAGGTCAAGTGCGCTTTCTATGCCCAAATCGACGGAAAGTTGTATCGATGAAGCACAAATGGAACCCTCCTTACTTGCATCTTTGGTGACGAAACCAATGAAATCATTAAGAAGACACATGATGGAGCCGGTGGAAATCACAATAGTGGAAGATCACTTGTGCACAAAATCCAAACTCTCGAGTACTATTGGCCGACAATGGCAAAAGATTATGCACAATACGCAGCCAAGTGTGACAGATGTCAACGACATAGACACATCATCCATGCCCCAACTGAAGAGCTAACTTCATCAATTATTCCATATCAGTTTATACGATGGGCAATGGACATAGTTGGACCATTGTTGTCGTCTCGGCAAAAACGCTCCATGCTTGTCATGACGGATTACTTCTCAAAGTGGGTTGAGGTAGAGGCTTATTCTCACATCAAAGACAGAGACGTAGTCAAGTTCATGTGGAAGAACATCATTTGTCGACATGGGCTACCTTACAAGATTGTGACAAACAACGAATCTCAATTCATTTCGGCAAAGTTCACTAACCTTTTTCCAGATGGAACATCCGAGTGAGCAAATCTACTCCTTGAAACCCACAAGGAAATGGACAAGCAAAGGCGACTAACAAGCTGATTATAGATGGTATAAAGAAAAGGCTTTCGGAAAAGAAAGTAAATTGGGCTTCCTAGTTAGATGGACTGTTATGGTCACATTGAACAACATCGAAACGCTCAACTGGACGAACTTCTTTCTCCTTTTCTCACGGAATGGAAGCAATGGCTCTAGTATAAGTAATGGTACCAACTTTGCGTCGAGAACGTTTTCCCAAAGACAAAAGTTCAAACAATGAAGCAATGGAAACTAGTGTTGACGACTTGAAGGAATAACACAAAGAAGCACTTCTCTGAGTATAGAACTATCAACAACAAGCCGCAAAGTATAAAAATAAGAAATTCTGTAGAACACTTTACAGTAGGAGATCTAGTACTCCGAAAAGTGTTTGAGAACACTGTTGAACTCAACGCGGGTAAACTCGGCGCCAGCTGGGAAGGGCCATATATCATCAGCGAAAGACTCGCCAAAGTCCTGATAACCTCCTTGTCAACGATCGGCTTAGTATCTACAAGACCAGAACTCCCAAACGAGATGATCTCAAGGTCAACCGGGTTCTTCTTCTTTGCAAGCGCTGCAAGAGATGGTCATAGCTGCACATATGAGAATAACCCAGCGAGCCGTCAAGCTTGAATCAAAGATCTTTTTGAAGTCGAAGGGATCTGAGATCTTTTTGAGGTGTTCAGCTAAGGAACCTGAAACAGAATTCGTCAGCACCTCAAACATATGAAAAACTGAAAATACTTAGCCTTACCTTTAAAGGTGCCTATGCCATCCTGGAGAGAAGATATCACGACTTGGTGCCGACTTCTTCTTCTCGGTCAGCTGCCGACTTCTTCTTCTCGGTCTTTTTCTTCAAACCCGAGGAACTAGATAGAGACATGGGGGATTCTAGATCTCAAGCTTTATCAAGGGTTTTTGTCTTCTTCTTCATGGAAGACGTGGAACCCATGGAACCCTTACTGATCTTCTCAGAAAGGTCAGCCTTAGCCTCAGGGGCTGAAATATCAACTTCTTGAGACTCCTAATCAATAATAGAAGCCTCGGAAACTTCAGTTGGCTGCACCGCGGCAGCCGAGTCCTCTTCGAGGATGGAGTCAGTAGGCGGGAGAGTATCAACTTTAGCAGGGGAAGTCAGGACATCTCCAAGGATAGCGTCCTGACCACCAAAGACATTGGGCATAGCAAAGTCGTCAACCTCCATGTCGGCTTGCAAAACTCCTGAAATCATGAACGACAATCAAACATCAATTTAAGACTAAGAATGCATATTCTGTGAATAGAATAACCAACGATTTACCCCTTGGATAACGAGAAGCAGTTCTCTTGAGAAGATCATCCGGCAGTAAATTTCAAATTAAACCGAGGAACATTGAAAAGTTTGTCCAACAGCTCCTGCTGGTTTGGAAGATGAGGGCGAGCAGCTGTAGATGGATGCTTAACTGCAAAACAAAAGAGATAAATATAAATATCCAAAAAGCAAGTAATAGCAAAGCATCATTACACCTAGAAATATACCATGAGTCGTGGCCCAAGAAGTACGAAACTTGATGTGCATGATTTTTACCCTATTCTCCATTGCATTTTAGCATCATTTTTAGTCTTTTAGATGCACATTATGTCATTTTAGAGTCACTTTGTGTTTATTTTGTGCATTATAGTCATTAGGTCATGCATTTGCATATTTTTGTGTTTTTTGGTGTGTTTTAGGTGATTGGAGACTTGAATCATGAGGTTTGGAGCATAAGGACGAAGCTTGCATCAATTAGGATTGATTTTTACCTTAAGGGATGAAGCAAGCTTGGATTAGAGGCTTGGAATAGCAAAGGAAGTGAAGAAAATGTCAAGCAGGCCGCGACCTTACCTACCCGAGGTTCTTTCCAAAACTCTTAAAGATGATGATCAATGAAGACCTTTCCTTGAACGGAATTGACTAAACATTGGATACAAGATAGCCACAAGAGTCAGCTTTCATTTGGCGGTGGTTTGAAGGCATTTGGACAAGCGGTTAGAAAGTTACGACCAAATTACTCAACGTATGTTATGTGACCGCAAGCCAGCCCGCGACCTGCCTAGACCAAGAACTCTCAGCTGAGGAAATCTTTTCAGTTCTCGACCAAAACAAGTCGAGACCTTACCCGAGAGCCTACTGAAACCACTCACACTTGGCGCCTTTTGATTGGTTTGACCCGGTTTGTCATGGGTCAACCCGAACTGTTTTGGGCTTGTTGCCTTATTTTTAAGACTATAAATACATTGTTTGTGAGGAGAGAACAATCTAACAACTTCTTCTTCTTCTAATTTTCGATTTGGCCTAGTTTTTAGAGAGTTTTTGTTGTGTTCTTGAGAGAAAGAGAGGATTGGTAGAGACTCAAGGGGAAGATGATCTTAGAATCATCTTCACCCATTATTAAGTATCTATTTCCATTCTCTTCTTCTAATTTCATTATGTTTATGCTTTGGTTTATTTCATTTACTTGCTTGTTTTTCTTTTCTTTTGGAATGATTGAGTAGTGATTGTTAGGTTGATGGTTAGGTAGATCTATGAGCTTGATGG
>OVAX01004375.1:0-13633 GCA_900406405.1 Lepidium africanum | reverse complement strand
TGTTCAAGAGAATATTATAGTCTTGACTTACACAATCCCAAACTTCATACGACGTAACATAGTAATTAAGAACACGACTAAACACACACAATATAACGATCCCAAAAAAAAAAAAGAAGGTCAACATGTAACATAAGACAAATGTGTTGATCATATATCTTAAAACGAATAATACAAATTCTATATAATAAATCCTACAAATAGACTATAGGAATAGGAAGATGGGCCAAAGAAAGGTAAGAGTATCTCCAACAATTAGAACATTAAGTGAAGTTCTTAACATTAAATAATGATTTGTTGAGAGTTAAGAATTCTATGATAAGTTTTAATTTTTTTTTAAACGTAATTGTAAAATTTATAAACGTATACCTTATAAAAACATAATTATTTTGCATACTTAACATTTAAAACATACAAAATATAGAATATGAAATTATAGAATAATTAGTTGTAGTCTTGATCTGTGCCAAATTTTTGTCATATATGTTCAACCAAATTAGCTTTCAGTTATTGATATATTGTTCGATCACGAACCCGATTGCGAATACCCATCATATTTCCAATATTTGAAGGCATATCTGTTGAATACGTGAAATCGACTTGTGAAGTTATATTCAGATATATCAAACTGAGTGTATCGATCTCGTTCGTCTTCTACTATCATATTGTGAAGTATTACACATGCTCGCATAATCTTTCCTATTTTTACCTTATCCCAAATAAGAGCAGGATTTTTAACAATGGCAAATCGAGCTTGCAAGACTCCAAAAGCTCGCTCGACATCTTTACGAGTAGCTTCTTGATAAGTAGCAAATAATAATGGTTTGGGACTTTGTGGAACTGGAATAGATTGGATAAAGATTGCCCAATTTAGGATACATTCCATCTGTGAGATAGTAAGCCAAATGATACTCGTGTCCGTTGACATAGTAATTTACTTTTGGAGCTCGACCTTGTAATATATCATCAAAAACTGGTGAGCAATCAAGAACATTGATATTGTTTAAGGTACCTAGAGGTCCAAAAAATGCGTGTTATATCCAAAGATCTTGTGAAGCTACAGCCTCTTAAACAATTGTCGATTTTCCAGATCCACGTGTATATTGTCCTTTCCAAGCAGTGGGGCAATTCTTCCACTCCCAATGCATACAATCGATGCTGCCTATCATTCCAGGAAATCCGCGTATCTCTCCAATATCAAGTAGTCGTTGAAGATCTTCGGGTGTGGGTCTTCTTAGATACTCATCTCCGAACAAATATATGCTTCCTTCAACAAAATGTTCTAAGCATGAAATCGCAGTGCTTTCACCAAGCCGGAGGTATTTGTCAACCGCATCAGCCACACAACCATATGCCATCATACGAATTGATGTTATACACTTTTGTAGTGCAGATAGACCGAACCTTCCAGTAGCATCTCTTCTTTGTTGAAAAAATAGAACTTCATTGGAAAGTCGAGCAACAATACGCATGAACAAGTGTTTGTTCATTTTAAAACGGCGTCAAAATATATTATGGTGGTATGTTGCATTTTCTTGGAATTAATCGTTCCACAACTGGCTGTGTCCTTGTTCACGATTCTTTCAATATAAGCTTTGTTTTTGGTTTCTTGACGATCGCCACGAGCAATGAAAAGATTTTTGAACCTNTCTTGACGATCGCCACGAGCAATGAAAAGATTTTTGAACCTTTGATCGAAAAATGTGTCAAATTTTTCATCCATCATGTCATCAACATTATTATGGGAAGATGATGCCATTGTTTGTGATAAAGAGAGTTAAAATTGGACAAAAAAATTATGTTTTTTGAGGAAAGATGAGTATTGTTCTTGAGTGTATATTGTGAGAAGTGTCTTATATGTGTTTATATAGACAATGTAATATAGACAAGTCTATGCATTTACAAGTGGGTTTAGCATATAGAATATTACATTAAGTGGATTAAGCATATAGAATATTACAACAAGTGGTTGATAAGGCAAGTGAATCATATTCTACATTCTATGAATCAACTACGACAACCATTATAAGAGCATCTGATTTTTGTTCCTCTCCAACTTCAGTTGTGATACAAAAGCTACATTAATATATATCATCTTGAGGCTTAGTTATATACCATATCATATGAATTGCAAAAATACTTTGGTAATGACACTTACCACCATTTTAACTCATTTATTAACCGGCATGATTCCTCCAAAGACACAATCCAAATCATAAAGGCTACGAATAAACACTTCTCTCATTACCGATATGTTTTGATAGTCCTCTGAAGCATGAGCAATACAAAGACTAAGTTGAACCAGATTCAAACATACTTATCCCATAATTGAATTCGAAGAAAAATTGTGGTACATTTAATAATTTCTCGAATAAACAAGCATCTACTTCAAGAGAAAGCACAAAACCCATTATAATTTTATTGTAAGTTTATAACCTTCTTCATATCAGACAGTAGCAGTGAAACTCTAATCAATCGAGGCTATTATAAGTTTATAATCTTCTTCATATCAGAACGAACCTAAACCATCAACAACTCTAATAACTATAAGATTGAACAGCAAAATCGCATTGTAGGATTGAACAACAATTCAATTTAAGAAACCTAAAAAGATTTTTACGTCTTTGATATCGCATCATAGATACTTTGTGCCTATGCCGTAACACCAACACCAATTTTCTCAATGCTCCTGCGTAATACGATAAATCAAAATTAGTTGTAGAATTCAAAAATATATCATATAGATTTTAACAACAGAAGCCATTCATGATTTTACCATCAAAGTTCATTACAAAACAGAAGCAAAGTACAACAAGAAGCAAAGTACAAACAGAAGCAAAGTACAAACAGAAGTCATTCACGAGTTCAACATGTCATTAATTAGTTTGTTCGTCAGAGCCATTTCCATATCAGAAAGTGGTTCTGTTTTTGCAAGGAGACTCTCCAACAACTTGTGTTTAGAAATCCTCTTTCATTACTAAATCTTTTTGTTTGATTTCCCACATGCTCTGAAACTCTAATAGAGCATTGCCTTCTTTTACCACTTTAGTTGCCCTTTTATATTTGGCTTTTGAAGCCTTAACACCAGGAGGACGAGCTTGATCCTCTTCATGGCTAACTGGCCCAGAGGTTGAAGTCCCTGTGAACTCATGAATTATCTTACAGATCAACATGCAACTCTTTTTGCTTCTACAATTTTGATTTGAAAACTAATAAACAGAAATTCTTCTGACTAATGAGTGAAATTGGTAAATTGAGGAACCTTAAAATCAATTATGAAAGAGAGATTATAAGATCGATTTTTAGGATATTTTATTTGAAATGGAAAATCAGAAGTCTTATGGATGAAAGATGAAGAGGGAATCAAAGATACAAGTTTCTCTATAATTACATGCAACCACAAGAGAAACTAAAATAAGGATGGCTACGATAGAAGATGAAATCACATATATGAATTTTACAAAAGTTATCGGCATCAAACATTTGATCCGAGAGAATACTCCCTTCACTGTATCATAAACAAAAAAAGGTTTCTTTGGAGCATATGTACTTAATCTTTTTCTCTCTGAAAATTTTGAAATAGAAAAAAAATAAGAGATAGTGAAATGGATCATCAGAAAGGTGAAAACGGTCGTAGATTAGAACAACATAAAATTTGACTATTACAATATTTAGTCAAATTTTATATTGTGTAACGAAATTTAAGATTTGTTGACCATTAGTATAGATACAAAAATGTAGAATTGATGTGACTAGCTTATGTCAATGGCAGAATAATTAAAGAATTAAGGTGAAAAAAGGTCGTAAAATAGATATAAAACATTTACAAATAAAATGCTAGGTTAATTGTGTTTTCTAATGCTTATAAAATGTTAGTAGTATGTACCAAAATCACTTACAATATGTGAAAGCATAAAAATTTGATAAAATATTGAAATATTAAAAATTAGTTGAGTAAGATTTCAGGAACAAGTCCAATAACAATCATCAAAATTGTTATTATTGTTATAAACTTAAACTATAAATTATATTATATTATTATATTGTTATTTATTTGGAAAATATTAAAGAGAAGAAGAGAAAGATGTGTAGAGAGAGTTCTAATGTTTTCTTATTCTCAAAAGTAGATTGAAAGAAGTAAACACATATTTATAGTAAAAAATGATGCGGTGAAACTAACTTCATGGGTAAGANAGTAAAAATGATGCGGTGAAACTAACTTCATGGGTAAGAAAGAGTAAAATAATTACTAGTAGATAATTATCATATATATTATTATTTTAAATGGATAATTATCCTATTTTATAATAATTATATAGTATTTTTTCGCAATTTATGACCCGTTAGCAATTAGCATACACTAGTACCATATATATAAGTCCGTATTCAATAATAAATATATATATGATGTGATTTATTGTTGTTTTCTTTTGTTTTTAAGAGAAAAAAAAACTTAAAAAATTGGCACTATTAGAAATATTTTTGTCAAATGATTAAAGGTCCATATTTGTTATATTTTCTACAGAAGTTGGACTCCAAAAAGTCATGTTATATTTTCAAATATAATATTCTTCAAATTAGTTTATAAAATGTTGCTCATTATTCTCTACAGAACATGAATAAACTAGTACATAAATGAGATAATGGAGGAGATTCAATCTTTACTTTAAAAATTGTGTAACATCTTTTATAGATTATTTAATCTTTCTCAACAATGGTAAAACAAGAAGTTAAAAACTTGGAATTAAAGGAAATTAAAAATCATATCAAGAATTATATTAATACGAACTATCCAGCTTTTTTATCCTTTCTTCAAAGGGCCCCACCCGACCCGACCCAAGTCTTAAGGCAGCCTCACAGTGTAACGCTAGGGAACTTGCAACGCTCATTTCCTGTTGAAAACAGCCATTAACGATCATAAGAATATTCAATTTATTCCAGTAATGCACCTTGTGAAACCATAACTGCAATTTTAAGGGTACTTTCGTCTGTTTCAAGCTTATAAAGTTCAGAGAAACTCACCAGGGTTGGTTGTGGTCTCACGAGCCAAGCCATTGAAGTAGCATCGAGAGCTTTGGTTCCTAAACTGGGCCCAGTATGAGCTGAAAGCATAGCTTGCGTGCCAAGTAACAGATATTGGCTCATAGCATTCCCGTCCCGGCGCCAAAGCTGCACACGTTTCATTACTTCTTCCACAAGCTAAGTTTAGTGCTTGCCCTAAATCTGCTTCACTAGCCCCTTCGACCGCCACACACCATACATTCCCCTTGAAAGGAACATTATTAGTTGGTTTAGGCAATGAATCAAAGCTTGAAACTGGCCTTGTTCCAGTGAAATCGATTTCGTAGTTCAGTGTACCTTTAGAATTCAAAATTCCCCAATGCCTCTCTGTTCCTGGACCGGGTTTCTGGTCTTCATTGAACAATGAGAACAAAAATGTCGGTATTGGTGAACCGCGTCTAGCTGGTGTACCGAGTGGTGGGTTAGCAGTCATTTTCTTGATCAAATTCCGGTTATAGGTCGCTGCATTGAGAACATTGGCTCCAATTTCGTCGATATCACCACCATTAGGCCAACCGGTTTCAGATATAGCCAGACGGATGTTCGGATAGCCCAGCTTGGTCATTGCGTAGATAACCGAGTCGAGCATCTGGTCAAGAAGATTGGTGTAAACCAAACCGGTTTGAGGATCGGTATAAGTTGAATTCGATTGGAACAAAGCGTAATCCAAATGGTTATTGACCGGATCAGTAGACCAAGGGAAGTAAGGGTAAACATCAAGAAAGAAGAAAGAGTTTGTTCCATTGAGAAACTTCAGTAACGGTAACATCACTGAAACTGCAATATCTTCACGAAATGTACCACTCGACGGAGGAAAACTCGATCTAAGAGCATCCATAGCAAGAGGAGTTCCGACTTTGATATTGTGTATTCCACGAGCTCTAAGAGAATTCAATACTTTACGCATTGCAGGAACAAGATTGGTCCAGATTTGCTTGTCTTGATCAGAATTGTAACTGAGGATTTCGTTGCCAACCAGGACTAAACGGATTTGTGTTTGTGGATAGAAAGGAAGGACATTGGTTGCAACCCAATTATCAGCAGCGACTTGATCAGCACCAATTGAAATGATTTGATCATTAGGGACCATAATGGTGACATAAAGATTGGTTTGAGAGAGAAGCATTAGGGTTTCATGATCCGCATCGTAGAGCTTGACATGACCAGCTTTAATGGATTTGATGAGGTTGATTGATTGGTAAGGAGAAGGAAGATTCTTGCCTAAACGTCCATAGTTAATACCAATTCTGCTTGCAAGTGTTAATAGAGTTCTGTTGCTCTGAGAGCCAATTGCAGAGCAAAATGAGCCTGTAAAAGATGACAGAGTTAGATAAACAAGAGAGTCATTATCTTTATATAAGTTAAAGTAATCTTTACGGAGTCTAATGAGACTTACTTGAAAGTACAAGGAGAGTGAAGAGGAAGAGAGCACAAGAAGCCATTTGTTGACTATGTTGAGAGGAGAGTGAAGAGTGGATGAATGATAAGGAGAAATGGTGAGGAGTATTTAAGACGAGAGATTAAGGAATGTTGTTTACGAATTAGATATAATCATTCATGCAAGAAAAGCTTTTTTGATTTATTATTAATTGTTTCTTGCACTTTCACAGTTCTTTGATGTTTTGTTTTGAATAATTCGCGTCTTCAATGAAGGATTAAAGAAGATTAGTTGGTTGGTTGGTTCAAAGGAGACCAAATACGCTTTGCCAAATTCTCCACTCTAACTTTGAAGACATATTGCTAATTTTTTTTATTAAGCAATAATAGTTTCACAAATTTAACTTTAATTAGAATTGAGATAGAAATCATTTTTATTTTTATGTTATATAGTAAAACAAATCATATTCACAAATCTATGCTTTTTAGAAAACAGTGTGGAAGTTAAAGTAGTACTCTCTCTTTTTTTTATATAAAAAAAAATGATGTTATTAATATGTAGATTTAGAAAACCATAAATGATTAATCATTTTATCTTTCTTCTTTAATTTAATTACACAGACAATTGAATATCAATTTAGTTTTTTCAATAATTCCTATTTGAATTCTTGTAATTAATTATTAAAAAAAGGTCAATTTGCCCAAGATACATAAGTTTATGTTAAATTAGGTTTACTACGCAAGTTTTCAAATAATTCATTCTCTCTCATCAAAAAAAGAGGAAAATGACAATAAAAACCCTACATACATTATAATCTGATTTAATTAATAGAAAATATAAGATATGTATAAGATATGTTTCAGATGTATTAATTGATGTTAGAGTAATTTTCACGTTATAGGAGAAAGACAGATTAAGAGACAAACGAAAGTCAGCTTAAATATAAACTGGTATATAGTATGATAACATTGTACAACTGTTGTTACACCAGATATATAGAAAGTTAAACCGATAACAAATAGATTGCATAGTTTATTATAATATCAATTTTATTGGTTATTCTACCAACATGAATAACCAATTTTAACATAATGACTAGAGTGTTTTGTATTAAAATTCAAACCCGAGATAATCACACCGACATAATTTTTATTTAAGGAAAAATATGGGGTTGATTAATGCTAAGGTAAGAAATCTTGTACATATGTAACATACTGAAAATATATGTAACACTTGTAATAACGGTAAACCAACAATAAAACGCATGTAATATAATGGTTACACTGCTAAGAGTGTAAGTAAATGATAACTAAGTATCAAAACCAATAAAAATGACTAGGATTTTGGAGAATTATGAAATTAAATGATAACATAACGTGATTAAACCAAACATGATGTACCAATGCAAAATTTGTTATATAGTCAAGACAATGATTAAATACAAAAATTGGTGAGAGGGATTCTCTTTAGCTCGTCGATCTCATCTGGGTGGAGTGCATCAATAATGTTAAGGATTGTGGACGGCCTTTCATAGACATTAGCCCTTTCCCCCAAGAGGTTTGTGCCCTTGTGCAAAGAGTCGTGCAGGTAGGTCGTCATTCGCATTCTAAAACACAAAAAAAGATAGTAGTTTTGTACAAAAAATGCTCCTTGTACATAGTGGACATGACTAACACATAACTAAATCAAGCAATTCAGAGGAAAATTCAAAAAAACACAGCATAAATCAGAATGGTCACCACTTACATAAATTGGTATCATGTTAACATAACTTGGTAACTGTTAATATAACTAATACCCATTTACGAAAAATGGTAACCACTCACAGGTGAGAGTGCAAGCCAAAAAACATAGGGAAATACCACAAAATGACCACAGATAGTTTGGAAATTGGTGAAATGACTATAACACAAACAGTACGTTGCTGTTTACTGACAATTGCCATTTTGCCCTTATACGTCATTGTTAACTATATTGTTAGCACGTTAATATTTATGTTGTATGTTTATCTTAATAGTTAGCGTTACAAATAATGATAACCCCTCTGATTCATCCTTATTGAACTTGTTATCCATATAAACAAAACATAGTACTGCTAACTATAATATTATATGTACAAACAAAACATTAGATTGTTAATTTAGAAGGGTAAAATGGGAAATGAAAGTCAGACTGTACATTATCCATTTGTTATTGTCACTTTCTTAATTAGCAAACTATCTATGTATACTCAGCAAATTCACCCAAAAACATACCACCTTCTGCATTTGTACATCACAAATACGATCGAACCCATTTAGGTGACAGTTGAACATATGAGTCTTAAAACATAAGCAGAGACATTTGTATGTGAACAACAAATGTTATCTTCTAACAAAAGGATACTCTCTGTAGGATTAGGTGTTTACACGAGCTTGTAAACAGTTACAGAGGAATATTGTAATCCCACAGCACAATAAATGGTGATTATAACTATAGTTTTTGGAATAAAGGGTGCATACATGGGTTACAATGGTATGATTGTTTATAGAAATGTACTCCTTTAAGAGGGGTTTCAACTTAAGAACCAACACACCAAATTACAGCAGGTTCACAAAGAGACTGTTCAGACCCAAAACCCTAACATCGAAACAAAGAGAAGGGTTGGAATAGAGACCCAAAACCCTAACATCGAAACAAAGAGAGGGGTAGGAATAGAGTCAAGGCTAAAAAATATCAACAAAACAGTAAAAAAAAATTGTTTCACTCCACAAATTAAAAACTTCATCGATTACCTCGAAAGGTAACTAATACTCCAGAAATGGAAGATGAGAAAGCACAGATTCAACAGGGATTCAATGACCAAAGAACAAAAAACCAACAAAACTTAGGGATTAGGGGGTGCCATACCTGAGATTAGCGCAAATCGGACGGAGATAATGCTTTAATGTAAAAAGATAACCAAAATTAGTAAAAGAAGCATCACAATGAAAAGAACAAACAGTCATCAGTGATGATTTCTCCAGTTGTCGGTTGTCGGTTGTCGGTGAAGAAGAAAACGAGGGAAAAAAGAGATTTAAGAAGAAGACAATTTCAAAAGTTTTTTCTCTCTGAAAAAGTAAAACGTTACAAAAAATGTGGTCGAGACTTATCAGAATTTTGGAAGACAAATTTTTAAAGAGATATCTTAACTGACAATATGTTACAGAGATATTTTAATTTCGTAGAATTGTAGGGCTAAAATAGTTACAAATTTAACCTATGAAAGAGAGAGTTGTTGCTCACCTAATGTAACAAAAACCTACGTGTATCTAGTGTAGTTTCCTTAAAAAAAATCAAAACACATTACTTAATATATATTGTAAACAGAAATACACTAATTATAATACAGAAAATCAATCTTCTTAAAATAAGAAATAAATTTAAGAAAATCAAAACTTTCTAAACCAGAGATAGTAAAAAAATGCACATGTTAATAAATGTATTTAATTTTGCGTATAGGAATGTGCAAAATACATTAATATACAAAACAAAATAATATTAATGTAAAAAAAATTAAAAATAAGATATTCCACCGTGGAAAGATAATATGAATATTTCACTGTGAATTATCTGAAACCAGAGCTCTCAATCGATAATCACCATGATCTTCACGACAATCCGATCTCTCATCGTTCTTCTCCTCGTCCTCTCAGCCGGCGACCAAATCTCCACCGCTGATGAGCCGGTTCCTGCAGCATGGCCGGAGCAGTTTCATGCGTTGTTGTTGATGAACAAATCTGGATCCTTGGAGGTTTTAGATCTTTGGTACGACTGGGTCAATGGTCGTAACTTTAACATCATTCAGAAGCAGCTTGGTAAACTTACCTACGACCTAGAATGGAACAATGGCACTTCTTTTTACTACTCCCTCGACTCTTCTAGAACTTGTCGCACTGTTCATTTCGAGGTCAGTCTGATTTCACAACTTTCTCACTTTCGATTGTGGAATGTAAGATGTAGATTGTTAGATAGATGTCTGTTTCTTGCTGTTTAATGCTTGATTTTGAGGAGAATTCGTAATGGGACTTTAAAGCCAAGAAATATAAGTTTGGAACCTTATATAAGTGTCAATTGTGATACACTTTGAGAGATGTATAGTTTTGTATTTGGCTTTGATGCTAAATCTTAGTTCTTTGGTTAGTCATGAATTCATTTCATTCAAAGTAGCTGTTTTGAGTCATAGCTCTCTTATTGAGCATTACCAATTCAATGTGAGCCATAGCATGTAGTACTTCTGTTTCTTCTTTGATTGAGCACATTACTTTATGTCATCTGAAATCAACAATTCAACTCAAAGTGAATTGTCATAATGATAAGATGCAATGAGCCACAATGGGAATTTAGTGTTAGTAAACAAGACTTGAGATTATTTTGGGCTACACTTGTTTGAGATTCCACATAGTGTTTCATAAGACTTTAGAAGGAAATAAAATTGATTGCAAAGTGTAAGTTCAAGTTCAACATAGGCAATGTCATGGTCATTCAGGTTTTTTGTAGATCTTTATTGTTTCAGAAACAAGTATGTTTTACTAAGTTGCTGAGACCAGTCTTTGAACTCTTCTCTAACTCAACCAAGGTTGGGATTTTGAGGCCAAATTGGCTAGATGGAGCCAACTATTTGGGTCAACAACAAGTGAATGGATTTCTATGCAATGTGTGGGAAAAAGTTGAGTTCTTATCGTATTATGAAGATGTAATCACCAAGAGACCTGTACTATGGATATTCTCTTCAGGTGAAGTGAAATGGACTATACTACTGACTTAAGACTCAATTTGTTTGTCTTGATTAAGATGATATATTGAGTCAATATATTGAAAAATAATTGAAGGTAGGGAAGCTCATGTTATGACATTTGAGGTTGGAGCTGTTCTAGAGGACGAGAAATGGCAAGCTCCAGTCTATTGTTTCCACAAGGAGGAGAAGAAGTACAGTGAGTGATTGAGATTGTGTTTCATTTCTACGTTATGCAGAGTTTTGGGCGTCTTTCAAATACATAAATGATATCAATCGTCCAATGAGGATGTCATTTTCAAACACATAAGTGAAGCATAGATCAAAAGCAGAGATGTCTTAGTCCATAGGGCTTTGTTGTTGGGCTATCACTAAATTTTGTAATTACCAATCTTATCTTTAGGTAAGGTCTACTAAGCATCTTTTTATTTGGTCCTAAAACGTATTTTGTTTGTACATGACAAATCCATTTGCCCAAATTCTCCAATAAAGTAAGTTGTGGTTAGTTATAATATAAGACAAATGAAGCAATTAATAAAGATGAAAACATAAAAACTATAAAGAAAAAGAAAAGTTGGTCGGACCACATTTTAAAGAGAATCTATGTGATGTCATGACATTAGCATAGATGATATAAATTTTGACAACGACGAGATTTCTTAGGTGAGTGCAATGAAGAGTAGTTTGGTCTTTTCAACATCGTTTCGTTAAAAGCTAAAGAGAAAAAAAAAAAAAAAAGTATTTTAAGAAAAATGTTAAGAGACCAAATTACCAATGAACATGTGAATTGGTTCCTAAAAGATATTTAGACAGACCAAAAAGGTTATTAGCCTTTTTCTTTTTGTCGTATAATTAATTAATCAGATATTCTTGTTATTTAAAAAAGCTTATGGGTGTGGTATAGAGAGTTAAAAAATTTTATCGAATAGAAAATAGATAAAGACATCTAATAATTAAGTATCTCAATCGTTTAGCTGTTTTGCAATGACTTTATGATACAATCATCTTTTCCAAATATATGACACAAAGTCTAAAATTTCTTGCACCACACGTTACATTGGAATTTTCACAGCCAAATTATTAAGGAATAATAATAATTCTCGGATGTTCTTAATCTGGTCCAGTTCACTATATATCATATATATATAATTGTATAGCATATGCAATTTGGAATGTCTAGATAAGATTGAAATATACTTTTTCAATAATTGAATTCAATCACTAATTCCTAATAATAACATATAAGATTATATGATTCTTTAGAGTTAAATTCTGAGTCAAGATTACGATGAGTTGATGATAGATATACACTTAACTATTTAACAAAAAAAATAATTAACATGGTAGGCCACTTTTTTATTTAATTAACCTGAGATTGAAGTCTTTTAATTTTTGATTTTGGAAACAAAACCCCATTTATATTCCCTTTTGCACGAAAAAAAAATTGAAGAAAGCTTATGGGAATATAGTAACATGCTAAAAATATCTTCTTTATTATCTTGGTATTCATTTGTTTAGTTGGATCTTACTTTTGACATTCCTTTTTCATCAGCCATATGCTTCACCTAAAGTTGTAAGACATCTAACTTTTGTTTCCCAACTCATTTTTCCACCCCTATCTATGCTCTCCTTTTCCATCACTCATTTTTTATACTTTTGCCATGCAATTATTCTAACATAAAAACTGATGTTACATATTTTCCAATATTAAAATCCGAATAATTTTATTTGTAATAACTGATCAAATTTAAAAGGCAAAAATAAAAGTAGATAAGATTAGTTAAACCAAATAAAGGATAGCGACTCGAGCTTATCAATTCACAACAAAACTCTGATGTTATCCAAAATTTGAGCCATAAAAGTTGGCTAAAGCTTTTTGGCTTCTATAGCTCCACAATTAAACACAGCCTGTAACACTCATCAAATGATCAAGACATTTCAATTTTTTTGTTTGTATATCTTTCACGCGGCATAACAATTTTTTTGAAAGAAAAAAGAAAAAAGCTTTCTAAGTTGAACTAAGTGAATTATAATTGTTGCCAAGTTTTTCTTCTTTCCTCTCAAAAGAACAAGCTACTTAATACACTTTTTTGCCTTAAAAAGAATGAACAAATGCCAAAAGCTCAAGTTGTCAGACGCAAATACAACATTATATGTGCTTACAATATATTTATAAAATCATCATTTTATAAAGAGTAAAAATGAAAAAATGCCAAACGCAATATGAAAAACTTAGGAACATCGATTTGACGCAGATCGACACAAAAGTTTAGTGTCACCGACCTTCAGTTGAAGTGAACGTGTCAGGAAAACCAGAAGACTTTGGAGGAATGCTAGATTGTGTCTGAGAGTAAGAGAAGTCTCCTTGAAACATTGTTGCTGAAGATGTTCCTTCGTTTTGCCATCTTTGAAGAGCTTGAGGTAAACTCATGTTCACATCA
>OVAX01004374.1:0-13634 GCA_900406405.1 Lepidium africanum | reverse complement strand
TGTATAATCTTATTAATATATATATATATATATATATATATATATATAAGAAAATAACAAATATTGAGTAAACAAATAAAATGTATTGCAAAATTTTTATAATTAGGTGAAGTTGCATAAAGCCCTCTAATGATCCTAGGGCATCATAATTTATCTTATTTTTCTGAAAATTTTCTTATATTTTATTAAATGTAATGAGAAGAAACTAATTTCTTTTATTTAAAGGAGCAAATAACCAAAACCACTAATATAATATTGTTAGTCATCACTTACATTTATTTAAAATATTGAATTCATGGTAAATGTAATACAATTCACATAAACCAAAAAGGTAATAAAAATTCACCTCTATTTTACACGCTACTAAATCTCTTGTCTCATCTCACAACCATTTAAGATCTAACCACTAGACTAATGAGACTTTCAATAAAATGATGCCCTAATATTTACTTATATACTCTGCTGCCTAAAGCCTTTGCTTGCTGAACTTTAGCCCAAAGCCGGACTAAAGAATATATGAGGCATTGTCCACTCTAACTATGTCTACACTATATTTGGACTTTTAAGGTCCTTTGGAAATCAACAAAAACTTTTACCTCATCTTTTTGACAATGGAAAGTTCTCCGAAATTGTATTCTCTTTAATGATAGTTTTATCATATCTACATACTCAGGAACGGCCCAAATATATATATTTTTGAGTGATGCCTAAAGCCCAAAAAATTTATATGCTCATATAAAAGAAATTTCTAAATAACAATTTTTTTTAATGCTTAAAATCCTTGTTTACTGGGGTTTAGGTCATAGCTACCTGAAATACTCAATCACTAACTAAAAGGCTAAAATGACATTCATTCTTAATTACCTACTGGTTTATTTATAGCTTTTAATCTTCAAATTTGTATATAAAAAGTTTAATGCATTCATCTTAAGAATAAACCACGGGCATTAATCTGTTATATGTAATATTTTTAACATTGAAAAAAATGATAATTGGGTTGGAGATAGTGCGAGTTGTTAACTTGTTACTCTATTGTTGTTGTGAACATGAACTAGTTGCAACGTATCTACTATTTTAATTTATCATTGCGTAGTGAAGTTGGTTAGGAGGCAAAATTCAAGAGACTTGGTCCACTTACGCGTAAAACCTAAAAGTCATATATCGATTTATTATATAAATCAACCATTTGTAAACAGACCCATAACTAAGAGTAATTTGTTTTAAAATAAAATAATAGTATCATGGACGAATTAGTGAGGGTCGAGTCAAAACTCTAAAGTCCTAGTCGTGTTAAGCACTATGAGAAGTCTCATCCTGTGTGTGACTTTAAATTGGTCTGATTTGTTGTAAAATCTGTCTACAACTACACTTAAAATCATTTGTTATATTTAATTCCTAAATTAAAATTCTCTAAACACTTTTAAAGTTGTTCAGAATTTTAATTGTTGAAGTATTCTCTCAACACTAATTCTGTAAATCTAGATTTTTTAAAATTTTTTATACAAGAATCAAATATTTTATAATTGAACTAAAAATAATTTATAATTAAAATCATTAATACAATCCGACATTATCTTGTTTTGAAAATAGAAGATGACATATTATAAGCTCAAATCATTCAAATTAGATGGCATGAAGCATAATTATCTAGATATTGTCAAAAAAGAAAAAAAATGTAAATGAACTAATGTAAAGTCTCTGAGTCTTATAATAAATAATTCATGACGTTTAGATGGTATTACATAAAATAAAAGAAACTGAGAAGAGATGAGAAAAAAAGGAATAAATGGAAATTGATTTGTACATCGTTAAACAAATCTAATCTAATCTACTCAGAATGGACGGTGAATATTGATTCTCTGTGCTTCAGATTACGCCACGTGTCAACGGGCGCCCAAAACACCGTGAACAAAAGTCTGTTGACTTATAATCACTACTTTGTAATAACTTTGATTTTTTAAGTTGTGGTAAAATGGTAAAGCAATAAGACATGATGACGTGGCAAGTCACCGAGTCTCTTCTCCTCCCCGCTCTATATCTGACTCCGTCATCGGTATCCCACAGCTCAACGACGGCGATTGCGACGGAGCCCCGGCGTTAGGAGACGAAGCGCTTCTCCGTTCTCTGCTTAACATCCGAGTAAAAGATAACATCCTACTCATCGGCGACCTAAACGAGCGACTCGCTGGCGAATTCCGAGTCAATTCATCTTCTAACTCGTTGAAGTTCCTCCTCGGGACCTCAATCGCCGTCGGTTTTCTCCCGGAATTATCGGTCGGCATCGTAGAAGATCCAGATCCATGTGGCTCGTACCTCAATCCGGAGCTGGAACCCGGTTCAATTGCGGAAACCGGGTTAGGAGAAATGGTGATCACGACTTGGTCCGCCGCCGTCGCTGTATTTGGTTCGGCGAGAGGGTCGACGAGGGAGCGACAGAGAGGACAAGTGGAATGAGAATGAAACCACATATCGATACAGTCAACATGAAAAGTATGTTTGCAATTAGGCAAAACCCGACCCGATTCACTCTCTTCGAATTCGGAAAGACAAACGGCGCATTCGATCGGATCCTTGTGAATGTCATCGGAGAAAGTGAAAACGGGAAGAGATTTAATGACGTTAGGGTCGAGACCACGTGAGGCAGCGACGGAAGTGGCGGCAGTGGAAGGATCGGCGGTAAAGAAAACCATAGTAGCGCGGCGGTTACGGCTGCGACGGCGGAGATGACGTCTACGAGCACGGAGGAGATACCAGCGAGCGTAAAGATGGAGGAAGACCATTAAAATGACAACGAAGAAGAGGATGACTATGGCGCTAAGCATGATTTTGCCACTCATGGCGTAAGAATTAGAACCGGAGTAGTCTGCTTCGGGTCTGCTTCCCGGAATCGGATGTGGGTCGTTGGAATTCATAACTTGAGACTTGAGACTTGAGAGAGAGAGAGTCAACTGATGAAGAAAGAAGAAGAAGAGGAAAAAGATTTGGTTTTGAAATAATTGAGAGAGAGGAAGTGAGTTTCGTGGAAAGTGCACTCTAATTATTCCCAAATTTCGTAGACGACGCCAACATTGACGCGTAAATTTTCTCTCTCAGTTTTCCCCTTTTTGTTAACTCTGTATAAGTTTGACGACTATTCAGGGAGTCATGTCTTACCGTCCGTAAGTCATGCCTCTCAGTGGACGGTACATTGCTCAGTTTGTCTTTCACCGAGCCAAGTAATTGCTGGGGAATTTCTTGTCTTTCCAAAGACCATTTTAGTTGTTCAGTAACAGTTATGAAACGACCAACTGGTCTAAGCAGAAGCCAACAGTTTATCTCTGACAAACTATTTGGGTCTTTATTTTTGAAACAATTCAATCTGAATATGGGTCTACATATTACATCTCCAAAAACTAGAAAAATAATAATAATAATAACTGGTATAGGAACTAGAACACAAAAAACTAATCATATTTTCAGTAAAACTGATTTAAGTAAAGTCCACAACAATTTTGCTTGTTCATCACAAAATCTCAACCCCCTTACAACAGTTCATTCATTAGACACCAGCTCAAGGGCTTTAAACGCCTAAACTCAAAAAAGACCGAATTGAACAAGGTAAATGCCGGTTATTCCCGTTATCTTCTTTCAGTAATTACAGCTCCTTTGTACAACCATCATTTTTCTTAAGAATACTATCTTCGACTTCAGTAATTTAATGTACAACTCTGGTTCGAAGGGGAATCTCCAAGATGGGAGGAACCTTCAACAGCATATACCTGTCAATATGACATCTCCATGTACATGAATCAGTACAGAAGTTATGCACCTCTGACGACGTACGACATGAAAAATTATAATTTATAACAGGCGTAGTAGAAGTTAAGATGTTAGTTATCCAATCTAACTTACAGCATCCTGAAGCGATATAAGTTTCTAATATGCAAAACGTGCTCCAAGGTATTTTATATAACCTGTGTTTCCTTATCCCAAACTGCAACTGCATCGTCATATGTTTGATATCAGAAGCATTAAAGTAACCTTAGCTCCTCATGAGTTCAGCTTATGGTGGTACCTACTTATATACATGCATGCATCTGGTTAGAACCCATCTTCTTTCATTTTCTTAAAAAGCGCATCAGCTTCATGAATTAGGCCTTGCCTACAAAATCCCGATATCATTGTCGTGTAGGTTATAACATTAGGCTTCATTCCTTTGGAGAAAAGACTACAAAATAAATCAAAAGCATCTTCAACCTTACCAATCTTGCACATCCCTTGAATAATGATAGTACAAGTAACAATGCTAAGATCCATCTCTCTCTTCCGCATGATATCAAATATCATCAATGCTTCCTCTACGTTCCCATTATAACAAAGACCATTTAACAGAACGTTGTAGGTCCGAATATCGGGAGGCGCACCACGAGAACCCATTTGTCTGAAAAATTCTCGGGCCACATTAGGTTTGCCCACTCTACAATAACCCTGGATAAGAGTGGTGTAAGTGATAGTGTTGGCAACTAATCCTTTCTCAGACATCTCATAGAAGATTCTCATCCCGTCCTCGACTCTCCTAGACTTGAAAAATCCATGTATGAGGGTAGTAAAAGTCACTTCGTTTGGGAAACAATCATTGATTTCCATCAAATGATACATTTGCCTAGCCTCATCTACGCGACCGTACATGCAAAGCCCACTAATCAGAGAATTGTAAGTGAAGACATTAGGATCTATCGATAACCGGATCATCACCTTGTAAAGCTCTTTCGCCTCCGAAAGTTTCCCTACTTTCACAAAGGCGTCGATCAATGCAGTGAAAGTAACTACATTAGGTTCGATTTTTCTCTTCATCATATGTGTCAGCAGCCAAGCAGCCTCGCTCCATCTACCAATCTCGCAAAGACTGCTCACTAGAGAGTTGTAGGTGATAACATTCGGTCTAATCCCATTGGTTTCCATCTGGTTAAAAAGCCTCAGAGCGTCATTCACATGTCTGTTTTTACAAAGACAGTGAATCAATGTGGTGTATGTTACAACATTAGGTCTATATCTCATTTCCACAATCTGATCAAATAAAGCTACAGCATCATCAATTCTATTCCAATGACAGAATCCATTAAGCAGAGAGGTAAACGTAACTAGGTCAGGCTCAAAACCAAGTTTCATCATCTTCCCTAGAAAAGACAGAGCAGCATGAGAACTTTGAGAGGACCGACAAACACAATTCATTACGATATTGCAGGTATAGAGAACAGGTGAAATTCCCATCAGTTGCATATAACCGAAGAGAGAGATCACAGCATCGTATCTCTTCATCTTGGCAATAACACCCAATACTTTAGTGAAATCGACGATGGAAGGAAGAGGACGAGAGTGAACCATGCGAGTAAACAATTCAAGAGCCTCATTAAACTGAAGACTGTGAAGACCATTTCTCAAAATCTTTCGGTAATCAGAGAAAGCGCGAATCCAGAAACTGAAAACCCAAAGGCTAAAGGAAGGAGCAGTACCAGGATTACCCATCTGTAGACGATGCCTATGAAGATTAAACCCGTTCGCTATCGACGCAAACCCAGTCGCAATGGATCTACGCATTCACAATCTATGTCTCAAGAGTCATTTCACTTGAAAATTAGAACTCTACAACAACATCGTGATGAACAGAGAAGCGGCTAAAATGAGCTTGAAGAAGACGAAAACCTAAGTCTCTCTCGTATAGTTTTGTGGCGGAGAAGGGACAACGTCGAAAAAAAAAGAAGTACAGAAGTCTTGCCGCGAAGTCTAGTGTAATATTCACTTCTCTTTTCAGGTACTTAATTAGTTGATTAATCATGCAATTAGTTTATTAACCCATTTAACTTGTAAATTTCCTTCGCATTAGTTGCAAGAGCTTTAGTTGAATCTTAACGCTCATTCTTACTGTTGCATTTTATATTGATTGAAGATTATTACCATGGTATCATCACATAAAAACTCAGCAGTATGCCAGTATCTGCCTTTAGCCAGGAATTACAAGTTGAATACTCTGAAAACTAGCTCAAAATTGGCTTCACACGCCTACCAACATCGAACTGAACTTGAGAAAGACCGGTGATTCCGGCAGTTATCTTCTGACCAATCTTTACAGGTCCTATACCTTCTGGTGTACCTAAACATACATTCACCAACTTTCTTCACAATACTGTAGAATCCTCAATTTTCTCAGCTATAAATAGTCAAATCAAACCACTACTCCAATGTTACAGGCTTGATATTTAATGCGGAAATCTTTGAGATGGGAAATAGATATTAACCTGTCAATATGACATCTCCTTTGAAAAGGGTCATTACAGAACTTATGTAGCTGATGACGTATGGGACCTTGAAGATCATATCCTTTGTCCGACATTTCTGTCTTGTCTCCTCATCCACCTGTCACAGAGCTGGAATTCTAAAAAATGCTAACAGTGTAGCTTCATATGACAGCAGAGAAGGAGGAGCCCAACCTTTAGCCAAAGTTCCAGGTTATTGGGATCCACCACCATTGCCTTTGGTAGCTAAAACCCGATAAAAGAAACTAATTTTGAGATGAGAGGCCAAAAGTATGCTTGCTATCAGTTGCTAACAGGCTACGTTTTTTATGGATATTTTCTATATCAGTTATCATAAATCCCAGTGGACGCAATAAGACTCATATGCAACCAGCTATCAGACCCTAGCTGCATATGTCATGATCTGAGACGAGAGTAATAAATGGATCCATTTGAATTAAATTTTATCACATAAACGCTTGTGATCTAGTGGAGGCTGTTCTTCACATGGATTGGTGCAACTAGAAATTTGGGAAACAGGTTCCAGATCATGACTTACAACGGAACTGATGGGAGTGAAAGTATCCCGTGCTTTAGCCAGCGTACATGGGAGACCAGATGCCTGAAGAGAAGAATTAGAACATACCCATGACAAATTTATTCATATTATTATGTAATGAGTTGCATAATAAGCAGTTATATTTCCAGGCTATAAGGACTTGATGTGTATGCAAAAACCACAAAGAAATGTATGATTTTACTTTACAGGAAAGGAAGGATAGAAACATAAAATCAATTGCAAACATGTGTTATGGTCCCAAACAGGGAAAAGCTTGGCCAATTTATGGTTTCGGGCCTATAGAGAATTTCTCATTGTAAGAAAATGTGACTGATAAATTAGCAACTGGCGAATCAAACACAAGCAAGAAGTGAAAGGAGAAATATATCAAGTCTAAAACTATGTATGAACAACACCCATTAATATCGATTGATACTAAAAACAAATAGTTATCTACCATGGCAGAAGCGTGGAGTTCCTTAGCAGTCATATCAAGAGCAAGCGCATATCCTAAAAAACAGGGAGAAAATCAAGAACATTGTACATGTACAACAACAGAAAGGAGATATAGATACTAAGATGAAGAACGCAGTCTGCAACCAATTGACTTGAAAAGAATACACACCACAACCAACATCACAGACAAAACAAGCATTACTAAGTATATTTCTAACTTGTCAAAATGAGTCTTATGTCTGCGAGGTTTTACTTGTGAGTATTTTTGAGTAGCTGGTAAAATACCTCCGATGTAATTCATGGCTAAGCGTTCTGGGACATCTCTTGCCTTCTGTCCAATTACTACAGCAAGTTCCACCTCATGATGAAGTGAATCCAATGGATGTGGGATCTCAATTGTTCCACCATTTTCCAGGTACGAAGAGATTGGCTTTAAGAATAAAATGGGGTCCCACTTCCCAGTACACAAACACAGAGAGTGTCAAAATCAACATCACACGATGCAGGGCCCTAGCTATGTAGTCTTACAGATCAACAATCCTAGTCTGCTGCTAAAACCACAAAAGTGTACCTTTGGGAGGGCGTTGCCGATTTCTTTGGCGTGGGATGCGTAATTGAGTCCAACACCGACGATCTTCGTGCCTTGCTTCAACAATTTCTGAATCATCGAAATCGACAATTTTTAGGTCAAAACAAGTCCAACACTGACCTTTCTCAGTTTCGTCCGGATCGTTGACTGAGTTACCGAGTACACTCAGGGACCAAGAAATGTAAAATTAGTGGGTGGAAGTAGAAAATAACTTAAAATATTTGGATCTACTTGAAAATAATTAAGCAACCTCGTGTTTCACGAATTTGACAGTAGGATCATAACGACGTCAAACCATTTTCTAATCACCACATAATCACATATCAGGACATGTAGAAACAAATTATGTTATTTTAAAATTTAACATTTATATTGAACGTCAGTTTATCTACGAAAAACTTACAAGTTACAACTAATCAAATCTTGTGAAAATATGTTAAGAATCAAATCTCAAAAAATTGATCATATTATTATCAATTACAGTTTAAATTTAGATAATGACATAGCAGACGAAAATCACATGTGAACCAAATCGGTCAACTTAGTTTTTGTATTTGTACAAACAATTATGATTCTATTAATTAGTCAATAGTTAATTTTTTTTTTGTCAACATTAGGTTACAATTGGCTGGCCTATTAACTAAATTCCTGTATAATGCAGATAACAAGATTCGATTACTGGATGTGCAAGTGCGTCTGCCTTTAGTGAACTTACCGCCTGCTACTAAGTTAAATGCCACTTGCAGTCAATAATTTAATTTTAGGTGAAATTTCAAAAATGTCCTTTTTGACATGCCCCTTTTCAAAACATATCCTGTCATTTGGAAATTGGGAGAACAAAATAGGCATAAAGGATACTTTTTGAAAAGGGGTATGTTAAAAAGAGCATTTCTTAAAATTCCTAGTAAAGAAATTATGTATTCATATCAATCTTATATATTATTAGAGAAGCGAGTTTTTAAGAATACCTACGTATCACCACCACGTTTAATTTTAAAGTGGTTGATTACAGACTTACCCTAACATTAAATTACTAAGTTGCCATCACATTAAAAATTGTTTACTTATAATATTTAAATATTTTGTTTACTTTAAATATTTAAATAATAACTTAATTTTTTAATATAGATTACTACATTCAAAATTCATAATTAAAACTGAAATTTATAAAAAAAATATTAAATTTCGTGGTTGATTACAAAGTTACCCTAATATTAAATTAGAAATTTAATCATATATTAAATTTTAGTTTATTTTAATATTAATTAATTTATTTTATTTTGATATAAAGATAATAAAATAGGTTTTCTAAGATATTATAAATTGTAAAATTATTCTTTTTTTATTATTTAATCTTAGTTTTATAATATAGATAATTACATAAATCACTTAGAAATTTTTTATTTTACAAAAAAACTATTTTTTTAATTTAATTTTTTATTTTAAAATTAATATTTTTATTTTTAAAGAAATATAATTTTCTCTTAAATCTTAAAATTTCGGAAACTTAGATAATTTTTGTTTTGTTTTGTTATAATACTATCTTCAGTTATTTAAATTTTAATACTATAAAGATAGATACATATTTTTCATAGTTATCATAATCATTAGTAATTTCTATTTCTATTGGAATATTATAACTTTTTCTATATAAAGCAAAGATAACTGATTTCGATCCATCATAAACTTTTTCATTCACCACAAACATCATTCAATTTGTAGTTTTTGTTTTTTTCAGAGTGTCCTTTATTTCTTTTTCCATGTTGACTTTTAAGAACTTACTTACTCAATTTATTTTTCTCGGAAAATTCAAACCAATATTAGATTGCTACAAAATCAGGGTGAAAATTGTAAGACAATGGAGATCATTCAAAATCAATTGAGATAGTTTGTGCCAACTAATGTGTTAGTTTAAAATTTGTGGATAAACTAAAATAATACGTATTGTTCAATTTTGATTTACAAATTTTGTAATTTTATTAGAAAAATATGATAATAATATTATAGAAGCATATTATAGTAAAACATAAAAGGTTTTGATAGAAAGATAAAATAATAATATAAATAATATTTGAAAAAATTATTCAGGAGTCTATTCAACCAATACGTGGTGATCATTTAACTTTTTTATATTTTTAGAGGACATGAATCTATGAGGGTGGAAATTATAAGACTATGAAGACCACTCTAATCAATTGAGAAGATTTTGATATACGAAGAAGTTAGTTTAAAATTGTGTGTAGACTAAAATAATATGTATTTTTAAATTTTGATTACAAATTTTTTTGTTTTATGCAAGAACATGAAACTATTGAAAAAACTATTATAACATAATCATATGTATAATATGATTTGTTAAAGGGGCAATTTCAAAAATGCCCCTCAAAGAAAGACATTTTTATCACTGCTTCCTTTTTTTGAACATTGTCAGAAAATGCCCCTCTTAATTGAAAAAGATTAAAATACCCTCCATTCTTTTAGGTTTCACAGAACACTATTTTCTTCTCTTCATTTTGTGATTTCATGATTTCTGATTCTTCGAAGGTTTTTGATTCTCGATTACGTTTTCTGTGAAAATTTCCCAAATACTTGTTGTGTATTTTGCGATTTTGAGTAGTTTTCGAAGGTACTTTGCGATTTCGAGTATTTTTCTTCGATTTTGATTCTTCTTCTACGATTTTGTTTGTCATTCCTCAATTTCTTCGATTTCAAAGATTTCAGCTTAAATTTTGTAATATTTGAGCTTAGATTATGTAATATTTGAGCTTAGATTCTGAAAATTTTGAGATCTTAGGGATTTTATAGATATGAAATTTAAGGGTTTCAGAGTTTTGAAATTTTAAGTTTTCAAACTCGAGATTAATTTTGTTGAACACAAATACAACGTTTCCTTTCATTGCTTGTTGATCAATTTCTCTAAATCTAGTGTTTTGGTGAACAAGAAGATATTTTATAAATACCTTATAAATTTTGTTGATTAAATGTTTTGAATGTTCTGTGACTTCTGGATAGAATCAGGTTTCATACAATTGAATGTTTTTGCTTTGTCTTTGTATAGATTCTTCCCCGGAGCTTTTACCACTGAAGTAGCTGCAAGGAAAGCATCTTCATCTGCCTTGGAGAAAGGTACTTTCAATTTCGCTTATACCTTATCTTCAATTTTTCTGGTTGGTTGCTTCCTTGTCATCTCGTTTATGTACATAGCTAAAACTGATTATTTAGACTCAAAGGCTGATTTACTTTAATGATTTCTGAGATTGAGTCTGTGATTTGGGATTTATATATTTCAACTTTGAGATCGATTTTGGAAAACTTTGAGAACATAGTGTTCAATTTTTGTTTGTCTTTGATGCTTTTCTCATGACTAATTGGTTGTTTTTGGTCTTTCAATAATCTGAGAATTTGGTTTACAGAATTGAAGTTGTTTTGGCTTTGAATAGATATGACAAGTACTAAAATTTATACGGTACTTATAAAAAAATAGTAAAAGGTATTCAACAATTTATGAGATTGAAGATTATGAGATTGAAGTTTATGATTAAGACTTTTATAATGGAATCAATTAGAGATCGATTTCTGTGATTGTTATCTGAGAATCTCAAATTTTATTTTATAAGGGTGATTATAAAGTCTTATAAAATTTTAGACATCATCAAATTTATAGGTTTGTTTGATTATATGGTTCAAGTTTTATGAATGCTATGTTTTATCTTCTTCTTGACCTAACTGCATTTTGATTTTAGGGTTATATATTCCTATGTACTGGAGTTTATAAGGTATTTATAATAAAAAATTAAAAGTTATTTCATGATTTTTGAGATTGAAGATTTTGAGATTGAAGTTATGATTAAGACTTTTATAATGGTATCTATTTGAGATCGATTTATGTGATTGATATCTGAGAAGCTCAAATTTCAAATTTATAAGGTTGATTATAAAGTCTTATAAATTGATATTAATTTTTATTTGGTTGAACATATGGATAGTAAATCATATGAACTATTCCTCTACCACTGAGAATATATAAACCTGGAGAGGAGACAAAGCCAGTCATTGTTATCAACCATTCAAAAATTAGTCGTGTCGCATTAGTGGAAAAGCTTTTAACATATTTAACTTGTTTTGAAATATAGGTTGAAGAAAAGGAGGAAGAAACATGGAAGAACGATGATATAAAGGAGGTATAAAGAAATCGATGATATGGTTTTAGGATTGTATTTTATAAGTTCGTTCATAAAATTACTCATGTATTGATTAGGATCAAAACTTTATTCAGAACATATTTAACTTGTTCTAAAATATAGGTTGAAGAAACTTTTGAAGAAAATATAGAAGAAAAGGAGGAAGAAACAGAGAAGAACGATGATATGGAGGTATAAAGAAATCGATGATATGGTTTTAGAATTGTGTTATATAAATTCATTTATAAAATTACTTATGTTTTAATCCATCTGTTTGAATTGTAGAATGAAATAGGCGAAACTGACTTTGAAATTCCAAGTTCTTTTGAAGATTCAATTAGAGGAACAAATCCAAAAGAACATGACTACTGTGGAGATGATGAACATACATAGAAAGAACGTCACCATTCAGATGTTGGAACTACAGATGTTGAAGTTGAAAATAATGCAGAAAAAAAAAGGTATTGTTTTTAGATAGTGTTTTAATAACATTTCGAATATAATAGAAAATTAATATCAGTCATATAAATTTATGTAGGAGACATCGCCAAGTACAGATTTTGGGACACCTAATTTCAACATTATGAGTCAAGTAAGTTCTGCAAAACAATCCCAAAATCATGAGGTAAATCTTATAATTATGCGATTATGATTTGAGTAACTATCTTAAAATTCTTTGAATATTTATACGCTTCATACTTTTGGTAAAAAACAAGGGATCTAAAAAAATGACTGAAAGTGTGACACATGGAGAAGACAAAACCAATGAGTCAGAGCAGAAACAAGGGAATAAGACATGTGGAAAAGACATTGCCAATGAGTCACATGAAAAAGAAGCAGCATGTAAGGCACATGGAAAAGAAATTGTGAATGAAACAGATGAGGAAATAGATGCAAACATAGAAATATGAGTTGAAAATGAGAGAAGGAATTTGGTGGAATCACAGAAAACAAGAAACTCAAAGAGACGGAGGGCAACCGAGAATATTAAGGTAATATATAAACGAGATTAATTTACATTTTGTTGAATCTTATTTTCTTAGAGTTATATGTTTTCTCTGTAAAATGTGCAGAAGGAGAAGAAGAAGAAAAAACCAAAACACAAAGAAGATAATTGCTTTCCACCAAGAAGAAATCAAAGAGGACAAATTCCTTCTATTCACACTCAACCTCCATACGTTGCCGAGAAGAAAAAACCTCCAGTGCTTTTCCCATTTGCAAAAGCTGATTCAATAAGAGTTCAAACTTTTGAGAATTGGAAGAAAAACAAGAAGGATGAGTAATTTTATAAGCTCACTTATAAATTGTATAAAATATATAAAATGATTCTGATAGATTACAAACTTGAATGCAGGGAGATCACAGTTGCAGGGATCGATGTAAAGTCAAAGTGGTTTTCTATATTGCAGAATCCAAAGAGAATAATGCTTGACACAGTAAGAACACAATTCCTTTATTTTTATATATTTTATAAGTATGTTTATAAAATTTATGGAACAATTTTTTTGATTTAAACGTGTGTTTTTTATTTTATCTTCTTCATAGCATATTGAAGCAGGTTTGGAATTATTGAGGAC
>OVAX01004373.1:0-13645 GCA_900406405.1 Lepidium africanum | reverse complement strand
ACCTGTGGATGCTGATGGGTTAGCTTCTGTACTCTGACCTTTAAGTTGCTTTGAACCCTTAGCTATTAATGAGTCAAACCAACTAGAGCTTCCTGCGTCTATACATCTACTTGACATTGGTTTGCCTACATTTCTAGAAAATCCCTCCTTTACATCAAGCGAAGCATTTGGTTTCCCACTCTTCTGTCGTGGGAGTATAACATCACCCATTATTCTCATTTTAGGTTTAGAGCTCGAAGACTTAAATGAATTGGACTTGGAAAAGGAACCTATACAAACAGAAAACAAGGTAATCGTATAATATCTTCAAAATCACCAGAAGTAGGACAAACTGGACATGGAAACTGCACTTGAGAGAAATTTTATCATATATTCTACCTCTAGGGGAATGGAGCTGAGAGTCAGTAGATCGTGTGATTTCTGTGTCATCACGGGAGTGGCTATAGAAAGATGAGTGATGAGCTAGAGCTAGCTTTCTAGATGGCTTCTCTAAGCCCTTAAATGATGTTCCTCTGGATAAAGCGGACAATCTGGGGAAAACAGATCTCTTGGGTGACCCTGTTGAAGCTTCAACTGCTAGTCTTTTCGAATCTGGAGCTGCCTCAAATTTATCTATGTGCCTTTTACTAGAACTTACTGTATTCAGACTTGCCTCACTTTCTCTCTTACGTTCTACATGTTTCACGATTAGACAAAAATGAAAAACAAATTTCACATCCAAGTCCCGCTTGTGTTTAGCACTAATATCAAGTACGATAATTTATTCAGCTTTACCTAGCTTCTGCTTTTCTGCTTCCTCAGCAAACTTGCATTCTTCACAAAGCCATTTCCCCTTAGGAACTTTTTTAAGCATTACTCTCATGCAATAACTGAGTAAAAGAAACACAACTATATTAGTACAACAAGAATGGTGCAGTGAATTACTAAAAGGATGACAAGTTCAGTAAGACAGGTACCCAAAATCCTAAAAGCACGTGATCATTTCTTTCCAATAAACAGAAGCAGACTTACGTGTGTTCTGCACCATCACTGCATCTGCTGCAGATAACAAGTAACTCCTCACGTCCCACATCTCCACAGATGTCACATACTTTAACCTGCTCAACAACATAGAGAACACTTCACTTGAGATTTTTGTCACTAGCAGATGAAAGCAAAGATCACAACAAAACAAATCAGCATCAAAAGTCCAGCCAAAAAAAGAAATAGGTGTGTTCTCTAATTCTTCCTATTATGAGAGTAAACAGCATAACTCACATCAACTTCCAGCATTTCAGAATCAGCACTCTCACTCCCAGACATGGCTGATGTGCTTGATTCCTCTGCCTTGTTTGATAGAACGTTTTCCCCGACTTCCAAACTAACCCACTTTGACCTGAATTCGTAGAAGTTTCAATTATAATGTTTTTCTTGTCCTCCGTATATTCTCTGCTCCTGACTTTTCCTTACATTTCCCTGGTCTAGAACGTTTCTGGCTTGATAATCACTACATAAGTCTACCTTCATGGAATCTTGCTCTGTGCAAATCCATGGAGAGAGTATTAGTTCTAGAAAAAAAATTGACAAATAAATTAATTAATAACAAAAAAAAAAAATCTGTTCAGAACCACGAAAAAAAAGTAGAGAAAACAAAGAATTTAACAATAATCAAGTGAATTTGTCTCTCTAATAAATCAGAAAGAAACAAAACCACATACATTCTTCAAGTCTCAAAATCATATTTCTCGAAATTGCATATCTTCAATCATCTTAAACAGTATGAGCATGGGCAAATCGAGAATCAACAAAACCCTAACTTACCATTCCTCAAATTTCGCTACTCTCCAACTCCTACAAACCCTAAATTCCTATTTAATCTCTATCTAGATACATGGCCCTAGTTCGCTTCACGCTCTTCCTCGTGATAAACAAAGAACACGATCCAGATAATCAAAGCTTACTATCAAAATAGCTACCCAATGATCAATATCTACACGTAGATACGTACAGTACAGACATACATATATTTTATAAATTATTATTAAAACGTGTATGACAAGATTTTTATAGTGATACTATATTTATACTAATTTACCTTCATCGCCATTAATGCATTTTTCTCTAGTCCAGACTAGATTTTCAGAATTTTGCTTACTGACAGACATTTTTAAATGCACAAACTATTGACGTTACAGTATTAGGACCAAATAGTGGATAAAATTACAAAAGTGCCATTTCTTCATTCGTTACTTAGGCGCTAGAACTTATTAGGACCTTTCGGCCCAAACTTTGAGTTTAAATTTGGGTTAAGCCAGGCCCATATTTGAGCCTTCTAGGAAAAGTTGTGGTTGCGGATATGGATTTTGAGCTTGTGAAAGTAATATCATTTTTTTTACTAAATGAAATTTACTTCTTTTTGCTTTTCATTGCATGGACAAGAATAGATATATAATCTAACCCAACCATTTAATCTAGAATAGAAGAATGGAACCCTAGATATTATAGTCATTAGTTGGATCATCTTAAACATATCCGACTGACAAGTATTCACAATGTAATAAAAACAAATATTATGACAAATATAATCGATTCGCAAGTGGCCTTTAATCTAGTAGTAGACGGTAAGTCCACTAAAAACAAGGACACTTACACATTCAAAGATTAAGTCCCGCTGCCTGCATTATGCAGGAACTTGGCTAATAAGCCGGTAGTTGTGGCCCAGATTAAAAAAAATATATATATATAATCGATTCATAATAAAAAACAAAAATCCGTGAAATGGCCCACAAAGATCACATGCTCAAAAATCAAATAAAATTTCATCATCATTACTTGAAATTCGCCGCATTTTTCGCATTCGATTACACCTTTTTTTCCCTCTTTTATTTATCCTTTTTTTTTTCAACTTCACAATCACAATTTGCAGACGATCTTAAACATTTTAGCTTACAAACTTTCTTAAACTCACTATTTGTTTTGACTTTTACAAAGTAACAAAACAAGAAGTGTTGTAGTAATAAACATCATAACGATCTATTCCCTAGAATTACGGCATGAACATTGGCAATATATCAACTTTTTGGAATACGTAAGAAAAATTAACACTTTGCTACTAACAGCTCTCTCTATAAATATCTTAAACCCATTTTAATGTTTCTTAAGATCAAGAATATAAAATTACAAAAATGGCGAATGTTATCAGAAATTCTCTTTTCATTTTGACTCTTCTCTTTCTATTATCAGTCTCAAACCTAGTTCAGGCTTCTCGTGGTGGTGGTAAAATCCATCCTCAAGGTACGAAACACTAATCTTATGTAGTTTAATATCATAATAATTTCTTAATAACTTAATAATGATTTTTTTTTTGGGTGTATTCGAACCTTGAAACGCAGAATGCAACTCAAAGTGTAGCTATCGATGTTCAGCAACATCACATAAGAAGCCATGCATGTTCTTTTGCCTCAAATGTTGCAGCAAATGTCTTTGTGTTCCTTCTGGTACTTACGGCAATAAACAAAGTTGTCCTTGTTACAACAACTGGAAAACCAAAGAAGGAGGTCCTAAATGTCCTTAATTCTTCATTGTCCAGACATATTTGATGATATTTCGTCTACTTTTGTATCATCAATCACTTATTTCGTTTAGGTCTGTTTCCGCAAGTTAGTACTACGCTCTTTGTTATTGGGCCGTCCCATGTATTACGGCCCAACAGTAGTATAGTATATTGGGCTACATATCTTTGTAACGGGCTTTATTATCAACTGAGCCCAAAAATACGTAGCATAACTATGATTTATATTTAGCTATAACTTTTTATAATTAAAGTATGATAAGTTTTGATAAGTGGTTTTATATGTGGAAGCCATGTTCTCTGCTGGCTTTATCTTATTGTTTACTTCGAAGATTAAAAAAACCAACAATTAATTAAAAGAGTCTGCAGTACAAAAACCAATACAGTAATTATGGGATTATATGTTTGGTGGATTTACAAACATAAACACATATATTCTTTGAGCATATAAGACTCTAACTTACATCTATTAGCACTGTAATAACAATTTTAAATGATTGTTTAAATTTATTAATAGGCTTAAATACTGTTTTTCATTAGTGTTTATGTCAAAGAATATTTTAATATATATGTAGATATAAATACACATGGATCCTGACAGAGTTTGGTTACTGGTTAGTGGTTACCAACTTTCACATTATAAAACTTAAGATTGTGAAATATTCGTCAGTCAATCTTATATATTTGTAATCACTTTTGTCGTTGACTTTTTAATTGAGCTCGGTATGGAATGGATTTAAGATTGAGGACGGCTCAAATCGTTGACTTTGTTTTTGCGGCACCGTTGACTAAGATTGTAGGATTAAGATGTTAAACGAAGAAAATAAAAACCAATATATTCACACACAATCAATTACAATTTTACAAAAATTAGCAGAACCAATAGTTTTATAGACATTGTTGCAATTTTTGTAGAAGAAGAAAAATTAAAGGTTTCATCTCAATTTTGAGGCTCAAGAATTAACGAACAAACTAGAACAATAAGAAGAAAAAATAGGCGGGAAGAGGGTAAATACTATTTTAGAAATTGCAATTCAACCCCAAACAATTTTCAAATCGATCAATTTAGACCCTCCCATAAAAAAAATCATTCCGATGGGGAGCCGCCAGATGAATGAGAAACAGAAACTTCCTCAATGAGTTTGGTAACATCAGCCATTGAAGGACGACTATCTGGATATTGAGCTGTACAACTCAAACCAATCTTCAATAAACGAATGATGTTCTCATTGCCTTCAGGTTGGTACCTTGTGAGCTCAGGATCAAGAACATCAGATGGTGATTGTTGATCAGTAACAGATTGTACCCATCTCGGCAAATCGACGCCTTCTTCATTCATTTGTTGCTGTGTTGGTGACTTACCTGCAACATAATGTTCAATGTTAAAACCTTGAAGCAATAAGATAGTTTTGTGTTTGATTGTTTGTGTTTACCTGTGAGTAATTCAAGGATTAGGACACCAAAGCTATAGACATCAGCTTTTTGGGAGATTTTGCGAGCATCGGTGACTTCAGGTGCACGATAGCCATCAACACGGTTAGGTGCAGATGTAGAACTGATGATTGGAGCTAGACCGTAATCAGAGACCTTAGCTTCATAAGATTCAGATAAGAGTATGTTTGAGGACTTAATGTTTCCATGAGAAGTTGTTCCATCACGAGAATGTAGGAAGCTAATAGCTTTTGCAGCTCCCAAAGCTATACTGGCTCTTGTTTCCCAGTTCAATGAAGTCCTCCCACTTCCTTTGTTCCCTAGAATCCATTCAAAGAGTTTAAAAACCAAGCTCATTGAGATCATAAACTAGCATCATGACACATAAACTCAACTAACAAACAATGCTGTAATCATTTTCGATCTTTAGCTAAACCAAGTCCATCAAGATCACATTCAAGCATCAGCTAAACTACAAATTCGAATATTCAATCAAAAATGTGGTAATGGTTTTAAGTGTTTTACCGTGCAATAGTGCAGACAAGCTTCCTCTAGACATGTACTCAAAGACAAGAAGCTTCTCGTCGCGGCTGAAATAGTAAGCAATCAGAGTCACGAGATTAGCATGACTCATTGATCCCAAAACCTGCAATCTCTCTCTGAACTCTTTCTCAGGCACCACAACATCTCTTAATCGTTTTACAGCCACCACTAATCCATGATCAAAGCTTGCTTTATACGAAGAACCAACAGTTCCTTTCCCAAGAACCTCAGCTGAAGCCTTCAACAATCCATCCAAATCAAATTCTCCAAAAGACTTCACAAAAAACGTCAAATCCTTACTCACTACACCACTCTCCGATGCCGGAGCTTTCGCCGGAGGAACATTAGCCGTCGTTTCCCTAGGTACAGCAGCTGCAGAGGTCGGACCAACAACCGGAGCTTCAACATTCCTCTGTGGATTCTCTTCCTTCTTTCTCTTTCTACAGAGACAGAACAGAAGCAAGAGAAGCAACACTAAACCAAGAACACATCCAATAACAATTCCAGCAATAGCTCCGGCAGATAACTTATCACTATCTTTCTTCTCCGGCGATGTATTAGGACCTTCAGCAACACTACAAGGGTCTAAAGGTTTCCCACACAAAGCATTCCCTTCAAAACCGGTTCGAGGCAAACCGGATAACGAATTCGGAATTGAACCGTTTAATTGATTGGAACTAACATTGAATCGCTGAAGAGGAATCGTAATATCAGGAATCGAACCAGAGAGTTGATTCCTATCTAAATACAATTCAATCAACCGACTAGCAGAATTAACATTCTCCGGAATCTCACCGGAAAAATTATTCTCCGCTAAACTGATTTTGATTATATTAGGAAGCGTGAAGAGAAACGACGGAATCTCACCGGAAAACGCATTACCTTGAAGATACAAGTTCCGAAGAAGAACCAAATTCGAGAAATCCGAAGGGATTGAACCAGAAAGTGAATTGAAACGAAGAGAAAGTGTTTGAAGTTCGGTTAAATTACCAATTCCACCAATTGGTAACGAACCAAATAAACCGGTTCCGGGTAATCGGAGCTCCGTAACACGACCCGCATCACAATGAACTCCATGCCAATTACATGGAGAAGAAGCACTCATGTTCCATAACAAAGTACGACCACGAACACTATTACGAACAACGATTAAAGCTCTTCGATCAGAGTCTAGATCTGAAGTCACAATAGCCAAGAAGAAGAAGATGATTACAGAGAAACCTAACTTCATCTTCTTCAATCACTGATTCTTCCTCTTTTCTCGTCTGCTTCAAATCAAAGAATATATCTTCGATTTTCGAGATGGGTTTTTGAAAATTAGCTGTATTTATGATATAAACACGCGTAAACGAATGTCTGAACAAAGAGAAGAAGACCTTTTACATGAGTTTCAGAGCGTTGTCTTTTCTCTCACTAGCCGGCTTTAGAAAGAGAAAGAAATCATCATAATTACAGAGATAGAAAGAAAAAAAAAAAGAGAAGTAAGTTTTCCTTTTTGACAAAAAAAGTAAAAGAATCTTATGTATTAAAAGTAACAGCTAATAAACAGAAAATCATTCTAATTAATGATAACGTTCATGAATAATTGTGTAACGATTACTTTTAGTCAACTTGGTCATTGTGTTACATAAATGAAAATGTTAATTTAATTACTGTTATCGAAAATGAATGTTTTTAAGACATTTATACGATCGGTTTTAATTAGTTCACGTCCAATAAAATTGAATTGTCCTTGTCACCTTTTTTTTTGTTGCGTTATGTTTTGTTTTTTATTGGGTTGAGTGTGTGACCAAAAAAAAACAAACCAGATGTGTGAAATGTGTCTTAGCTACCGTTGACTAAAAAATATTAGTGTTTGCGGCCTACCAAAATATGTCATATTAATAAAGGTATATACTAGTTTTTTTTTTCAATAATGGTCACGGTTAACCGGCTCATTAGCCAAGTTCATGTATAATATAGGCGGTATGACATGATCTCTTAACCGGTTCATTAGCCAAGTTCCTATATAATATAGGCGGTATGACATGATCTCTAAATATGTAAGTGCGCCTGTCTTTAGTGGATTTACCACCTGCCACTAAGCAAAAGACTACTTGCTAATTTAAGATAAACAATTCTTTGTTAAATAATTATAAATCACATAAAACTTAATTTTAATAAATTAATCACACTTTTGAGTTGTGTATTTTTAGTCTCATGATACTAATCAATACTTGTTTAAAATCAGTAGTTGAAACGAGCATTTGAAAACGATATTTCAAATAATTATTTAAATTTATTTGTAGGTGCTTGAACGATATTAAAAAAAATTTACTAAATTATATTCACTATACTATTCAGTTATTGTAGTGTTACCGATTAACTTTAATCAGACGACTTTCATTTCAAACTTCTGGTTTAAACAATGTGATAGAATTTAAAGTGGTAGAGTTTAAAATGTGAGTTATGGATAAACTTTGTCAAGCAAATATATTTTTCCATTTTGCCGACAATTTTTGTCAAATATATATACTATTCGAAAACAAATTTCGTATCATTGACATTCTAGTACTTAACTTTTCTGTATGTGTATCAACTTGATAGAAAATTGAAATGGTCAACATAACAATAAGTAGTGGTTATTTATAATACAGTTAAGGACGAGAAGATTTCAATAGTTCAAACTTTCGGTTTGGTCCAATCTGACTTGGTTCAAATTGTATAAATTTCATTATTTTAGTTTAGATTACGTATAACATTCTTGCCAAAACCAAAACCTAACCAAACATCCACCTAAACTTTACAGTTCAATAAAAGTAGATGATTATTACAAATTGACCAAATGTTGACACATTCTATAACTCAGTCTTAACCTCATGATCATGGCTATGACCATGTTTATCCAAATAAGAAACTGCCATGGCTGCGTGAAGAGCAGCTCCAAGAGGAAGAGCTTCTTCATCAACAAAGAAGTAAGGTGAATGGAATGGCTTACCAGCACCTATCGTCTCATTTTTGATCCCAAGAACAAAAATTGCAGCTTTAGTTTTCTGAGTAAAGAAACTGAAATCTTCTCCTCCCATTGTTACAGGAAAATCATGGAAGTTGTTCTTTCCAATCATGGCTTCTGCTACTTTTTTACCGTGCTCGTATAATCCTTCATCGTTGTTCATTACTGGATGAAGTGATGGCTTTTCCTCTTCGAAGTTTACTTCTGCTTTGCATCTATATACTAATGCTTGTGCCTCCGAAATCTGCATCATCATCGTCGAATGCAAGAACAATGTTAATATCAACAAAGTTTAACAAAAAGAAAGAGGTCTAATCGCTAAGGAGCCGAGCTGTTCTCGATTCTAAGTAGCTCGTTCTCTTCAGTCTTCAGTAGGTTTTTAGCTTGTATCTTCGATGATCTCTGCGCTTTCTTCTCTCTTTTTATATTCGGAGTGCATTGAACTCAGATTACCTCCTTTTCTTTTGGCCTTTTCCTTTGAACAAGCAAGATTTGATACAGAAGTTATGGCTCGCGATTCCAGTTCAAATTCTCGGATTATTTTTCCTTTTCTTCCGCATGCTCGAGCTCGTTTTTACTGGATTTGAGCTCTTGGATGAACTTGGTTTTGGACCTTGAGTTCGTTCAGGCCCACCCACCAATAACAAACAAGATTGTAAAGAAATGAGTATAAATGGATCTCTTTACTTACCTCTTTGATCCGTCTTTGAATGAATAGAAGGCCATCGTTGCTTAAGCTTCTAAAAGTACCTCCAAATTTAGCACTCTCAGGTATTACGTTTTTTGCATGTCCTCCTTCAATGTATCCAACAGTAACCACCTGTGAAACATTTAAAAAACCGATTCTGCTCATTCAGACAAGATTATGGTACATCAAACACAATGCTTAAACGGTTAGAAACAAACTTACACCAGCTTCGAGTGGATCGATTTCCCGCGAAACAATCTGTTGCAAAGCAACAACAGCAGAAGAAGCTGCAAGAACAGGGTCTTTAGACAAGTGTGGTTGAGCTGCGTGGCTACCTTGACCATGAATGGTGACTGTAAACAATCCTGCACCTGCAAGAACAGTCCCAGGCCTAGAGCCAATACCACCCGAAGGGATCGAAGGAAACACATGGATGCTGAGAATCCCATCTAAGTTGTCTAGAATATCGTCTTTTAGCATATGATATGCACCTGCATAACCTTCTTCTCCTGGTTGAAACACAAGTTTCACAGTTCCCTTTTGCCAAAAAGTAAAAAGAAATAGCATTGTAATGCATTCAGTATCTTACTATTTAGAAATCTCACACAGTAAAATCAATCAAACATATTACTATCATTTCACCAAATCAGATTCTGACCCACACATGACTATCATTTCTTTCAAAAGCCACCCAATCAGATTCTGACCCACTTAATTAAACATATCACTACAGTGTGACTTACATAAGTTTTTGAATTCATACACTACTGTTTCATTCAAAAACCCCAAAAATCAACACATCAGAGTCTTGATCATTTGGAAAATTCACACTTTGATTGCTGGTAATAACACTATTTCAATGAAGTCTTGCATACATACACTAGATCAGAATCTGAGAAAACACTAATCCCCATCGAAATGATTCATTTTGATTAAAAACTGAGAGAAAGAGAGACCTTGATCAGGTGTTTCCTGGATTGAAGTAGCTTAGCTGCTCCAATAAGCATAGCAACATGAGTATCATGACCACAAGCATGCATCTTTCCATCCACTTTACTCTTTGATTCCCATTCCACTAACTCCTTTATTTTCAATCACAGTCCCAAATTCTCAATTTTAGTAGTCAAATCAATCTGAAATACAGGTTTGATTAAAATCAGATTGTTGATTAAATAAACCTGTAGTGGAAGTGCATCCATGTCAGCTCTGAGTCCAAAAACAGGTTTAGTACCAGATCCAATCCAAGCCACAACACCAGTCTTAGCCACAGGCCACTTATACTTCACTCCAAGTGTGTCAAGCTCGTCTCTAATAAGTTGACTAGTTTTAAACTCCTGAAACCCAGTCTCTGGATTCTCATGGATCTTCCTCCTAATATCTCTCATCCACTCGAAGAACTCAGTTTCCTTCGCTGAATCGAGCATTGAACGAGCGAGTGATTCGAGACCCGACCCAGAATCATAACTCTGAACTGGAGATAGACTAAGAATAGAGAAGAAAGTGACTAAGAAGACAAAGAAGTTCCCTGTGAAAGTCATTTTTGAAGCTCCAAAGTGAATGTGGAAGAAAAACGGTGAAGACTACGAAGATGGAGATGTAAGTTCCAATGTATTATTTATTTATATACACTCCCTAATTAACCACGTGTTTTAAATTAATACTATTGTAATATCAGAAAATATTGTAAATTTAAGAAAATTAATTGCAATTTAATAGATCGGGAACCTACACCGTAAAATCAGGATACTGGCTTAGAGCTAAAAATGCTAAGAAGGAGGTTCATTTCAAAGCCACTCAGCTACTTTCTACAAATCCGATCAAAGAGTTGGTTTGGGAACATTGGCACCTAGAAAGATTAAGATATTCCTGTGGAAAATCTTGAGTGGAGCAGTCCCCACATCTCATAATTTATCTATCAGAGGGATATGCTCTTCTAAAAATTGTCAGGTTTGTGGCAATGATGAAGAAACCACATACCATCTCATTTTTACTTGCTCCCTATCAAGACAAATATGGGCACTCATGTCACTACCATCTCCACAAGGTGCTTCAAATCGCATGGTTTGTACCATAACATGCACTATGCCCTTGCTATGTCTAGAAATCTCAGCATTCCGCAGGAAATTCAAAGACTTATACCATGGACCATTTGGCTCTTGTGGAAAAATAGAAATCTCACTTTGTTTAAAGGAAGATCCTCCCTAGATTTTGACCTATTCAAACAGATTCGAGATGAATCTGGAGAATGGTTCCAAGCTCAGCAAATTGAGACTGAGATACAAAACAATCAAAGAGTTGAAACTCAAGAGATTGTTAAAGCGTGGAGACCTCCTCCTAAACCATGTATTAAGTGCAATATTGGAAGTTCATGGAGTAAATATAACTCTTTAGGAGGGGCCTCGTTTGTGGTTAGGAATGACACATGCAAGGTCTTGCTTCATGGAAGAAGAACTTTCCAACTTCTCTCTTCTTCGTGGGAAGCTACTACAGCTAGTTTACTATGGGTAATTCAAATTATAAAAGAACTAAGGTTCCAAAATGTCATATTTGCCTTGGAAAGTCAGGATGCTGTTAGTATGATATCAAGACCTAAAGCGTGGCCTGCCTTGTTTCTCTTCTGGCCCGATTTTGACTGTCCTGCAGGACATTCCTTTTTGGAAAATTCTTTTGGAAGCGAGAAGATCCAACACCGGAGCATTCAAAATTGCTCTAAGTGTTACTCGCGAGGATCGACGACAATCATATGTAGCTTGGAGAACTCCTTCTTGGCTTCTGCAAGATTTCGAACCTAAGGCAAGAACATACTCATAATTTGGCCCTATATTTTGATTGTATGTGATCCCTTGGATATAAATCAACTCATGACCCTACTTGGTCTTTAATATAATTATCTATCCAGTGAAAAAAAAATGAATTTGAGTACAATGTATATCAACGTGTCTAAAAAGAATGAATACTAAAAATGATTAACTTCTTTTAGTACACGATTTTTACTACTTTTGTTAAGGAAAATTAAGTTTGAACCAAAAAAAAAAAAGAAATGTTAATGAAAATTAAGTTTTTTGGAATAAATATTGTACAATGAGGTGTCAATTGTGGGTCTTGTGACAGAGATAGTACAGTAGAGATTGTTGCGCACAAGTTAATCTTTCGTTTGATTACGTGTTAAGCACTCGTGCATAAGAAATATCTTAGTCCAGTGGTAGAGCCACTGATACTCTGTCTCACATATTCGACTATAAAACGACTATAATGTTTAGCTCTATCAAATAATAAGAAGATAGTGAGAAGAAATAAAAAGAAGAGAAGAGAGTCTTAGTCAATACCATAACTTCTACTGAGTCTTCTTTTGAAATTTTTATGGAACTTTATGGGTTTTGCAGATTACATAAAGTAGCAACAAAGGAACTACAAGACTGTAACCTGGAAAATGAACCACATTCATCTCATAAGCTTTAGCTACAGCCCAGCAATTCTGTAAAGAGAAGAAAAAAAATAAACAATACTTCAGAAGTGAATGCAAAAACAAGGATGAACAAAGAGTTATTATAGAAGTGAATAAGTGATACCTTGAATTGTTTCCAAAATATAGCCAATGAAGCTAAGACAACCAAGACTACATGTGGGATCACCAAAACCATTACATTTGGTTGTCCAATGTATTCATGTTTCTTATCTGTGCCTGAGCTTGTGACAACCCATCCCATGATAATCATATACGTTCTCCTTCCAAATTCAGTAAACACTTCACTGGAAAACCAAGGAAAGAATATGAGGCAGAGCAAGTATGCCATGTAACCAAACCAAACTACAGGAATCCTGCAGAGGTCTTAAAGAATCCACAGTACAAGTGTGATTGGTCCTTTCTTGGCCATGAACTTCTAGAGAGTGTATTGCTTTTTGAAAACAATGATAATGCATTTGGGGATAAAGAAAATGAGAAGCAAACAATATAATTCATTGTTTGATAAACTGATACCACCAGAGTGATGGTGTCTTATAAGGTTCTTGCCAAACCTGGAGTGTAGATGGCCACACAAATAGGCAGAGATTGAGTGCTTTAGAAAAATAGTTACATCAGTTAAAACTTTGAGTATGCATTTGATCTAATCTCAAAATTGAGTCCACCAACTTCTCTAACGATCACATTGTTGGACCAACGATTTTGTTATTAAGCCCAAAGGCTTAATGGACTTAATTTTGGTTATAAGTTGAATGCGAAATGAGCAAATTTCCCACATTGATAAGATAAATTATTTTGCATGTGTATATATATTATTACACTTGTAGCCTAGTTTAGAGAGCTTGGAGGAGAGAAGGAAAACACCACACACGCGCGCCGTGCTCGTGCCCGGGCTCGGGGTTCGGGGGAATATGGGCCTTTGTGTTGGGAATGTCCTGAAATCAATCCTACTGTGTATACATACGAAGACGTATAATC
>OVAX01004372.1:0-13646 GCA_900406405.1 Lepidium africanum | reverse complement strand
ACGCTTCTAGCAATCAACCTGGCCGGTAAATTCACTTAAATGAAAAATGATGCAGAACACAGCTGTGAAAAGAAGCAACCAAAGTCTTCCATTGATCACTCAGAGATCGAAATCGGGGCCAAACTTGTGGTTGTTGAGTAGCTTTGATAAGATTCACAATTTCAACCCAAATTTCGACCTGGCAAAATCTTATATCCACCAAACTTTTAATTGTACTCAGGAGAGCATAAAACTCCGCAAAAAACTTGGAATGGGTCTGTATTATCACATCTCGAGCATGTAATAAAACCTTACCATGGTTGTCTCGAAAAATCCATGCCATACCACTCTGTTTTCCAGCTCCAGCCCACGCAATACTAATATTACATTTCAAATATAATGGCGCGGAGGAGTCCATCTATCTGCTTGAGTAGGTTGACGAAAACCTGCAGCTTCAGACATCCATTTCTTCGTATCAAGCTGAAACCATTCGTCCATTTCTTCAACACCTTGTGCAATCAAAATGTACATCGACCCTAGCGAAACAATTGAAGAGAAGCTAGATGTACAAGAACAAGACATAACAACCATGAAGGATCCGCCAAAGACAAGATCAGGAACCAAGAGGCTTAGAGAAATGTTCAACATGTCTATGCAACGCCTATTAGTCCAAAGAGTTGATGAGAGAGAGGCCGGACCAGAAGATGGAAGCATTGGAGCCCAAATAAAGCTACTTGAAGGCCAAATGGTGTTGTTCACAATTCAACCACTTAATGGCCCAACTTGGGGACGTCTAAGACTTACCAAAATTCATGCCAAGGTAAGTATTTCAATAATATGTGATCTGATTTGTTTTCCTTTTTGCATNTAATATGTGATCTGATTTGTTTTCCTTTTTGCATATTGAACTTTTAAGTTTTCTTTCCATTTCTAGTACTAGCCGATTGTAGGCATTTATTTGTAATCTTTTGCTTTTAATTTTTGAGTATTCTCATTCATTGTAAGAGATACTCGCCTAGCTGCCTTGAACCATTATATAAGGTTCTTCATATGCAGCCTTGTAACTCAACTTTTTATCAATAAAGAAAACCGAATTTTCTTCTCCAAAACTGAGAGTTGAATCCCTTTAAGTGTTAGTCTTTCCTTGTTAGTGATATCAAGGCGATACTAGCTCTGACTTATCACAAGTGTTTCTATCCCTTGTGTGGCATCCATCGATCCATCATCAATCCCATCTCACCCATCGAATTTTTTAGAGAGAGAATTGAGTCCATCCAACCTATTCCCATCAATCTAATACTTCGATCATCCTTTATTCATGAGGAGAGTGACTTGAGTCCAGCCTCTTGAATCCGTCTACCAATTTGTGAGAATCACCACCGGTTCTTACATCAATTTGGTATCAGAGCCGAAGTTCCAAAGCAGGTGATTTCGCTCCATATCTTTTGTTATTAATCTTTCGATTGTTTTTGCTTCTCTATAAATTTTTTTTTTTTAAAACCATAAAAATATTTTGTTTCATTTGTGTTTGTTTCAGTTTATAAATCCAAAAAAAAAAACCAAAAGAATTTTTTTTATTGTTTAGTTTAGTTTTTGCTTTCTTATAAACCGAAAAAACCCATAAAAAAGTTGTTTTCCCTCTGTTTTTGCTTTAATTTTATAAAATCTATAAAAACTCATAAAAATATAATTCTTTTAGTTCTTGTTCGTTTAAACCCTATAAAACCCATAAAAATTTTTTATTTGATTTTTAGAAGTCGTTTCCTATTTTATTTATTAAAAAAAAATTGATACTTTAAAGCTTTCTTTTTGTTTCAGAAAAGAAGAGAAGAAGTGATACTACAGGTCATAAGCCATGGATGAAGATGCACTAAACCCAAACGCCACTCTACTCAAAGCTATAGAAGCTATGAGAAATGATCTAGCTGCTTAGATTGGATGCATAAATGCTCGTGTAGGTCGGCTGGAAATTCCATAATATGTCTCGTTCTTATTCTCGAGAACCATAATATATTTAGATCGTCTATATAAAGTTAAAAAACACCTTATATTACTATATTCATTAACATTAATACTTTGAAATGAGCTTAATTTCGTCAATTTTGCTTATCCGTTAATTTTCGGGAAATTTACGAAACCCGAACATAAAATAATCTCTGATTATATATTAAGCGCCATGAGTATTACCAGAAAGAGTCTGGTAGCCTAGTGGTAACCGGACTACCACAAAAGCTTTGATATAGGGATGTCACAGGTTCGAATACTAGCTCCCTTTTCTTTAAAAATCATTTTATTTTAGCAACTGTTTAGCGACTAATTTTAATATCAGTCGCTATACAGTCGCTATAGCCTACAGTCTCAACTCAGTCACTGTGTGGTTTAGTCTCAATTCAGTCGTTGTGAGATACAGTCTCAATTGAATCTCAGAAAAATAGAGACTGTTTAGAGACTAATTGTTAAAAATACTGGATTCTCGTACCATAACCAACCAAAGTTGTTACGAAAATGCTTTTAGAGATATTTAACGATGTTTACACATCTTATTTCTCAAGTTAGAGGACTTATATTATTCAACATCAACATCGTTCTCTTCGTCATCATCTGAGGACGACATATTACATTGAAATTCGTCTTCTTGTCCAGCATTGCCAACTTCAGCATCAATTTCTTCGCCATCATGTGTTGAATTGGCCAGATTTTCAATCATGATATCTTCCACTTCCGTTATCATCACATCATCATCGTTGTCTTGTTGTAGCAGAGGTGGTTCACGAGCTCTGTAGTTTCCAGAAATATTTGCTCTTAGATTGACTTTACACACATTCAACCACAACTGTTTTGGTTGGATTGTATAGGGATAAGAAATATAACAAACTTGATCCGCTTGCGATGCTGCACGGTAACACATTTAATTTACAATAGTTAAATGATACTAAAATTTAATAGAAAAATCATTAATAACTAATTATTATTTTACTTACCTAATATGAATGGTTCGTATGAGTTATATTTTCCTTTGGCTAAAACATCAACTCCACTAGCTGTGTTCTTTCTAGTTCCTTTCCTGAGCGTAGGATCGTACCACTCAAATTAATTAGTCTAGAGTACGTAAACTCAATAATATCTGTTATGATTCCATAAAAATCATATTCGTTAGCTGCTTCTGGATAATTTGCACCCTTCACACAAACTCCATAATTGCATGTTTTCCTTAAGCGTCTGTGGTCACATATGAAACAAATACCCTCGAGTAAAGTATATTGGAGACATTATCACCTTCTTATCTGTCCCTTTAACAAGTTTGGGAACCCATGTTGGCCAGGTGATTGCAGGATTCGGTAAGCTAACCTATACGTGATAATATAATTACGCATAAATAAACTTGATCAGTACTGACAGTGAAAAATATATTTATATATATATATATATATATATAAATAATAATACTTACGTAATCCCTGAACCATGACGCAAAATCTCCATCTTTTTTCCACATGACTTGGGCTTCTGATAGTTCCGGATGACAATGACGAATGTAGTTTTTACACACACTGACCATATAAAATTGATAAAATCTTAAATATAATAAGAAACACACCCATATATATATGTATATATTGTACTACCATTTGTACAATACCTCTCTAATGGCCGAAAGTACTCACAATTCCGTAATATATATGCATGGGCCGCGATTTGGTCTATATCATTAATATATAACTGTTTACTTTTTCCACTTCGTCGACCAACATATTTAAACATATCGGGTATTCCTTCAGTCGGATATACAGGAGCTTCACCCTCATCATATCTCGATGCCCTTTACAGATAAATTCATTAAATTTATAATATATAATGAGTACTATATAGTGTTAAGAAAGTCCTATATAAACACATATTAACCTTTTTGTTGTATGTACATGCGAAGGCAAAAACCACTCTGAGAAGTAAGATATCTCCTCGTTCAAGTATGACTGCACAATCGATCCAACCACATATCTTTTATTTTTGGCTTTGCTTTTTAACTTCTTAAAAAACCGTTCAAAATTATACATCCATCGATATTGTACAGGGCCACCCAGTTCAGCTTCGTATGGTAGATGTACAGGTAGATGTACCATCACATCGAACACAGTAGGGGGAAAAATCTTCTCTAAATTACATAGTATTAAAACGATGTTTTCATTTATTATTTGAACACGATTTTCCTTCAACGTTTTACTGCATAAATCACGAAAAATTCCTCCAAGTGCTACAAAAATAGAACAAATGCACTATTACATTTATTTATATATTCGTGGTTATTTACATTTATATTAATAATGTAGTATGCAAGTACCTGATAGTGCAAGATGCACGTTACGTGGTAAGAGTTCAGCAAAGATAAATGAAAACAAGCGTTCCATGAAAATGTTACAATCATAACTTTTCATACCGGAAAATTTTCCTCCTTCTATATCGGCACAAGTTGCTAAATCAGATGCATACCCATCAGGAAATTTGATATCATGTTTTACACATGCCAATAATCGCTCTTTGCTGCAGCACTCAGTCTGAATATAGTAACATAAGCTCTTCCTCTACTATCTAGATGTAACTCTTTCCTCGAGCAAAGCGTGCTATATCCAATCTTGCCTTAGATGTGTCTTTTGATTTATCTTTAACGTTCATGACAGTATTTAAGAACGCATCGAGAACATTCTTCTCTATGTGCATCAGATCAAGACAATGTCGTAGATTGAGATATTTCCAATATGGCAATTCCCAGAATATGCTTTCGTTGTGCCAATTATGTCACTTCCCATATCTATCAGCTTTCTCCTCATGTCCATTTCCTCCGCAATAAGCTATTTTTGCTGGATTGACCTCCATTATTCGTTGATAGTACACTTCATCACCGGTTAATATTGGGGGTGGATACTGATTTATAGCATCTTTTCCTTTCAAAAAATTTCTTTTATTCCTTCTTAAAGGATGATCTAGAGGAAGAAACCTTCTGTGACCATCAAACCAACATGTCTTCTGGCCATTTGGTAATTGGAAGGCCCTAGTATCATCCATGCATACTGGACAAGCTAAACTTCCATGCGTCGTCCATCCTGATAACATGCTGTACGCAAAGAAATCACTAATCGTCAACATTAAAACAACTTTTACATTGAAATTTTGATTGATGAACTTATCATACGCCTCAACTTAGTAGCCCATAGCTCTTTCAACTCATCAATCAGAGGCCGAAGGAACACATCAAGACTTGCTCTTGGATGATGTGGACCTGAATTTAAAATTGTAAGCCACAAATATTCTTCTTTCATACACATACCCGGGGGTAAATTATATGGAGTCATGATAACCGGCCACAATGAGTGATTTCGAGACATTCGAAAAGGATTGAACCCATCGGTGCATAACCCAAAGTATACATTGCGAGGCTCACTTGCAAATATGGGGTGCAACTTCTGAAAATTCTTCCACTCTGCTGCATCAGATGAATTAGACATTTTTCCTTCATTTGATTCATGTTCTGCGTGCCATCTCATAGCCTCTGCATTGTGGGAACTCTGGTACAATCTTTTTATTCGATCAGCAATTGGTAAATATCACATACGACTAAATGGTATTTTGGTTCGACCAGCACTCTCCTTGTATCTTGCTGCTCCACAAAATCTACACTTATCCCATTTTTCATCCTCTTTCCAGAATATCATACAATTATGCATACACACATCAATTGCATAGTATGGGAGCCCTAAATTTCGCATCAATTTCTCGGTTTCATAATAAGACATAGTGCACTCATTATCCTTAGGAAGATACTATGAAATGAGTTCTGCCCACTGGTCTAGCTCACGCTCGGATTCATTAAAATTTGTTTTCATGTTCATTAAGCGAGATGCTAAGGATAATTCCGAGTGACCTTCCTTGCAACCATCATATAAAGGCTTGTTAGCAGCTTCTAACATGGTATAAAAAGTTTGAGCCTCAGTATTAGGTACTCCAATTGTACTTTGATTATCATATCAATATCTACTAGACCGTAGTGGGCTGACCCGCGATGTCCGCTTTTTTTAGGTTATAAAAAATTGAACCCTAACCCACTCCATAATAGTAGGATTGGGTTCAACCCGCGGGTTCTCGACCCTAATTGACACCTCTAGCAGACATTATCACACCTAGTGATTGTGTCTCATTCCCTATATTATATAAGAATTAGGCTAGTTGGCTAGTTAGTTGTGGCCCAATATTGACAAAAAAAATTGAATTATGAATCAAGTTTTCCTCGACCCAATGATTGACAAATAAATAGTCATTTAAGATATTCATTGTCTATTCTGTTTTTATATTATTCTAAGATGAAATAATTAATCTTTTTTTTGTCAATTAGCCTAATGGCATTTTAATCCTATCATTCAACTATAGGGAGATGATTTGAATCTTTGTACTGAAGGATTTATAAACAAAAGCATTACCATTGCTTCATATGTCGTCAGCAAAAAAAAAACTTAATCTTTAAGATACTTTCTTATATTACTTTGTTTCATAACTAATAATGTTTAAGATTTTTACACACAAATTAAGAAATCATTAAATTTTTTATTTTTTCAACTAAAAATGTTGTTTTAAGTTTATTTAATAATAATTTAACCAATTAGAATTCAATCTGCAGAGAACAAATGGTTAAAATAAATAAAAATATAACTAATTTTACATTGAATTATGAAAACATCAAATAATTTGATACAAAAAATTTCTCTGAAACATCATTTAATATGAAACAAAGGGAGTAACAATTACTAGACTTCAAGTTTTTATATTTATACTTTATTATAAAAACTAGATAATTATCCGTGCGATGCACAATATATTTTTGTAAGAAAATATAATTGTAATTGTTTACATTTGTTCCTAATATATGTATGTGTGATATTTGTTTGCTTTCTTATTTATCTTTTGATTTGCATATGAAAATTATTTTAATTTTATGTATAGCTAATATACTAAAAACTAATTTATTGTCTACTATAATGGTGATGACTCGTGACGTGCATGAAATTTTTTTTTTTTTAACATGAGCTATGTATAAAATATATATTTTTGACTGGTGTTCATTTATGTTTTGATGCATTATAATTATTGTATATAAATTTTTGGAATTTGTTCATTTAAGTTTCAAACTCGTGTTCATATTACCCTTTATCAATTTCAATTTTGTGTATAACTAATATACTAAAAATTAATGTATAGTCTATTATACAATATATAATGACTCGTGATGTGAATGAAACAATTTTTTTGACCTACGCTATGTACAAAATATATATTTTGAACTGTGTTCATTTATGTTTTGATGCATTACAATTTTTATATATAAATTTTTAAAATTTTATTTACTTAAGTTTTAGACTCGTGTTCATATCATTCTAACAATTTTTGTATATTATAATATTATTATCAAAACTATATCAAAATTATATTAATATAATCAATATATTATATATACATCCAAAGATTACAAAAAAATCTTCTATAATAAACACAAATCAATTATATGTATCTCGAACCATATCTTTATATTAATTTCTATAACTAAAAAATCATAACTAATATATATTTATAAATGTATTTCACATATATGTATTATAATTATCACTATAACTAAATTATAGTATTATAATTAATGTATTATATATAGATTCAAAAATTACAAAAAATCTTATATAATAATTTCAAATAAAGTTTATGTATATCGACCCAAAGAAAATATCTCCTTTGTTTCTATAATTATAGTAAACAATAACCAATATATGTTTGTTAATGGATTTCGAATTTATGTATTATAATGAATATTATACCTAAATTATATTATTATTATCAATGTATTATAGATAGATACAAAAATGATAAAAAAAGCTTCTATAATAAATTCAAATAAACGATATGTATCAAGACCTAACCAATATCTTTTTTTGTCTATAATTATAATAAAAAAAATAAGTAATATGTCTTTATAAATAGATTTTGAATTATTAATTCCAATTTAATAACTCAAAATATTGACAATACTATAGCCAAATTATAGTATTATAATTAATACTATAACTAAATATTAGATAAATATAAATAACTACAAATGGATATTTGACATTTATATATACATCCAAACGTTACAAACAAATATCTTATATATTATCAATTAAAATCAATTATATGTACTTCAAACCAACCATACATAGGAATTTAGTATTAAATTTTTGATTGATTTGTAAATGAATTAAAATATTAAATCTTTATAATAATATCCATATTTATCAAAGTAGTATTAAAATTAAGTTTAATATACATGTTTATCAAAATAGTATTACAAAGAAAATAAATATTTGCGAGTGACCTTTACTCTAGTGGCATGCGGTAAGTCCACTAAAAGAAGACGCACTTGCACATCTCAAGATCGAGTCCCACCACCTAAATTATGTAGGAACTTGATTAATGGGTCGGCCAGTTGTGATCCAATATTGAAAAAAAATAAAATAATAAATAATTGTTTTGGTATTTATCAATATAGGTGTCATCATCTTATTTTATTTGTGTTACCTTTTATTTAAAATAATATTTGCAAAACAGAATATATGAGTTGATTAAGATTCGTTATTAATTTTCACAATAATGTGGCAAATGTAATATTCAATATGCACCAATTAATACATTTCTAATAAAGAAATTCAATTATGTTTATATTTAATGGCTCTATATAATAATGTAAAATACCTTATATAGAATACTGAGTATTTAATTGAGCATTTTAAATTTATTATATTATGAAACCTAGTTAACGTATGCTAATTTACATAAATTTATTGTCTTTTTATTAATAATGTAAACAACTAATTCATAGTAACTTGTTTGCGAAAGGTAAAAATAAGGCTACAAAACCCACTAAAAAATAGAATATAATCATAATAATAACTAAAAAATATCAATCACATATATTATCTACATAAATTATTAATTTTATGTTTACAAATTAAGATAAAAAGTAATATCAAATTTTTTATTATATAGAAGATGTAATAAAAGGTAAAAAGTATGTAATAAAAGAATAAAAGAATATATTAATAATGAAGTATTTAATCTGATTATAGAATCTCGCTTCTATTGTCATTGAAGTAAAAAAACATTTATAAATATAATATTCAATTACGAAAGCTGTGATTCTCCTTCGTCTTTCTAATTTTAAATTGGAAAATTTGTGTGCCATAGTCGAAAAGATGACGACACCAAGCACAGGGTAACACGTTTCTATTACTGGAAAAGAAAAACATGTTATAAAACACCAGACTTGGTTTTCTAAAACCTCAACACCATCATTATCGTCTCCTTCATAACAATCAATAGGAAATGTCTTCTTGTTACATTTTTTGCAACTCAAATAACACCATCTATAATCATAATTTGTGTCAAGTATAGAAACCATGGTAACATATGATCCAATCCACACAATAAAAATATAACTATGTTAATATATTAACATAATTAATAGTTTGTACATGTAAGAGAAAAAATATTCAAATAATAAATTTAATTAGATTAACCGAATTGGCAAGTTCATTAATTTTTTTCTTAGGAAAACGCCTAAAAATTCACCCGTAATAATTGTAGAATTATTTTCAGATAATTCAAGTGAATTAGGTACAATCAATTGCAAGTCATCATCCTGGAGACTAAAAAGAAAAAAAAAATCATAAAAAAAAATCAGACATGATAAATATTGTTTATAAGTTTATTCTTATTTGGATCATAATGTTACCACAATAGGGATTGTGTGATTATCAAACTATAATTGTGTACAATCAAAAGCATTAGAGATTGAAATGACATATACAATTATTACTACATTACATCAAAAGTATTGTAGTAATTTGGCTAAAGATTTTTTTGGCTGAATTGATTTCTGAAATCTACTCTAAAATCTAACTTATATAAACGATAAGTAATGAACAGGGTTGTTATTGGTCCTTAATTACTTTTTTCGTAAATTAGACATACAAATATTTTGTAATCATCTCATAAAATAATATGATTTCGTTACATTTTGTGTTTGCTCTAAAAACATAAATTTACCATATATATTGATTTTGTACATTAAGAAAATTAATACATTAATTATTTGATTGATTAATTTCATTTATTAACAAAATTAATACATTCATTATTTGACTGATTGATTTTGTTTATTACGTAAATTAGTAAAAATCCAGATATATAGATTTGATGAGCATTAATTTTCATAAATACAAAAAATATATATATAGTAGTGTATAAAAATTGTATAGATTTAATGAGCAATAAATATCCGTAATAAATTTTACGATTTTGAATATTTTACGACAATCTTCCCCAAATACCCTAACTAATATTGTAAAATACAATATCACTCTATGTAATATATTCAATGTTTTAAAGGTAATTCTAAATAATGCTATCTTTTTATTATATAAAAGATCTTAAAATTTAATTACGAAAATCTTCATCAATAAATGAATTATTTACATACCATAAATATTATTTTCAATTTAATATATAATGATCGAAAATTGGTTCGAGATTAATATATGAATTTGTATTTAGTTTAGTTTTTGAAATTAGGTAATAAATTTCTTATTGATGTAAACATATATAAAGAATGAAAGTTATATCATAGATTTCTTATTAAATATTTTTCTATATATAGAAATTAGATTTGATTTAAGTCAATAGAATTTTAGCAATTACGAATTGATATTCCTATATTTTTAAATCTATTACATCAATATTTTAATAAATCTGTATATGTTGACACATATGTAATATGAAAGTAATTATCCCCAAATAAATTAGTTACTAAAATTAAGAATAGATGAGTATAAATGGTAAACAAAATTATCGTAATCAATACAAAGGTTATTATGTAAATATTCATATAATTTGTGAATCTATTACAATCAATATAATTCTATCTACCTTTTCCATATTTATCGCAACAGTAATAGCTCAGTAGATAAGCTAGCAAAATCAGCCTTATTTGAGACCCACTTTGTTTCAACTATTAATGAATTATTCTGCATTTTGACTAAAAAAAACTTGTGAATCTATTACAATAAATGTAATATTTGAGAATATTTATATAATTTATAAATACAATCATAATTTAATGAAAATATTTCAAATTATATCTAAATTAATTAGATATAATTAATGTAATAATAAATTTTATGCTTGTACACTTATAGTAAACATTTACTACTATATGAAAGTCGACCAAAATCATATCTACTTTATTTCCAGGAATACAATAAACATTTATGACTTTATTATTCAGTAAAACTCAGCCAATATCATAAAATCAATGATACGATTAAATAATACAACTACAGTTTTGTAATATTAACATATCATTATAGAAAAAAAAACTTAGAATATTGAATAAATTATCACTAATTATACGATTATAATTTATAAGTAATGAATATAGCTTCACTATAATAAATATTAATCAAATTAATTAATCTCTATTCAATTGAATTTTATTATTGTTAACGAATAAACAAAAATATGTGGATTTTATATGTAAGATACTTAAATATACTGTTACGTATGAACTAATTTTAATGTTCATATAAATATATCAAACATTAAATAGTATTAAGTATTATATGAAGTTGAATACATAATAAAAGTAGGATTTGAGTATGTCTCGAACAATAGGATTTGAGTATTTTTTTCAAAGTACGTTTATTATTAATTATGATATGAATTTGTAACAATAATTCATATAATTTATGCAAATATAAATTTGAGAAAATTATACAAAAATAACATTGAAAGCAAAATTATTTATAATTTATATAGAAGATTTTAAGATTATATAATATAGAATACTTGAAAAAAATAAAGATTCAAGATGTATTAACTATTGTATGAAATAAATTGATCACTACAAACATACGCATAACTCCTATAGTTATGCTGTCTCCAAGAATATCACAACATCACCAAATCTATCACCAGAAAAAATTCTAGTTTCATAATACATCTTTTTGACATTCACATTTTTAAGATGTGAAGCGTTGTACCATAAAAAAAACTGGATTTTGCATTCATGTCTCTCATCATCATAATCTTGTACTTAAACGAACTTGGTATACTTTTTCGACCATTAATAGAAACAACACGGGGTTAAAATATTTTAGCTATTTTGAACTGTAAAAATGGTGTGTTAGTTATATGGTAAAAATAATAATAATAATATAACAAATAAAATTAGTAGAGTAAGAAAAATATAATTCTTTACCTAGAAACCATTGTTGAAGATAATATGAAGTAAGTTATTATTGTGACTCGGTTTATGCCATTGTGACTTAAAGGTAGTAGACATATATATAGTAGTGTATTAGGGTTCTCGTTTAGAATATTCTTTAAGGATATCCATCATCGGTTAATTAATGGGTTTCGAGCATTATTAGAAATTAATGTCAATGATTCAATTTACATAAAAGAATATTAAATGTATTTTTTAAGATTAGAAGAAATCTTCCCATTAATTAAATTATTTGAATACTATATATATATTTTTTTCATTTAATGAGTTTTGATCATTATTAGAAATTAATGTAAATGATTCAATTTACATAAAAGGTGTTAAATGTATTTTTTAAGATCAGAAGAAATCTTCTCCATTAATTAAATTATTTGAATACCATATATATTTTTCATTAAAATTCATCCCTTAAATACATAATCAATCGTAATCTAATCAATAAATACGTAAAAAGGAAGACAATTTCATCAAAATACCCCCACTAAAACCATAAAATCTAATGGCATTCTATGTAATATATTCAAATGGTTTCAAGGACATTTCAAATTATTCATATCCTTTTATTATATAGAAGATATGTTTTTTGTAGTATAAAAATAATAATAATAAATAATAATATATATAAATATGCTTTTTGTTTATGTAAACTTCAGTTATATATAAATTATAATTAATAGTTTGCCTAAATAAACATCTTAATCAGCTCAATAGATATTTTAACTACGTATGATAAATAACGTTTTAGATATATTACCATTTTTATTTCATAGGCTGACAGAGAACCTTGATGTAAACAGCTTTCTAATCTGCAAAAATGACAAAGTATAGACATTAAATACATCATTCGAACATAATCTCATATAAAATCAGAACGATACATGGTCTATTATTAAATAAAAAGAATGACTTCATAATATGTATCAAGAGGTTTAAACCATCAAATAATATCATATAACCCATGTGTGAACAATGTTAGCTTGTGAAAATATACAAACCATTTAATTATAATTATATAATAAATAAATATATTCAAAGAGACTCGTGGAACATTATAAATACACAAAGTTATTGATATGCTCAAATTTACCCTTTGAACTACTCTCTCAAATTAAGAGATCAGTTGTAATACTTAGGNGCTCAAATTTACCCTTTGAACTACTCTCTCAAATTAAGAGATCAGTTGTAATACTTAGGGGTCGAATTCCACAGAGATTCAAGATTCACACAATAGAGTAAAAGTTTTCGAATTACGCTAAACAATAAATATTGTAATTAAAAGACAGCAACAAATTCAAACGAGTTTGTAGATTGA
>OVAX01004371.1:0-13646 GCA_900406405.1 Lepidium africanum | reverse complement strand
TATATATATATATATATATCTACTTCTATTAAAGCAGATGTCATATTTTCTAAACAACCTATATTTATAAAAAATTTACAAAAAGCCCTTTTAATATAACTCTATTAAAAGAACATCTGTTCAGAAGCTCCACTAACTTTTCCATGTTTACAAAAACACCCTAAAGATGGATTATAACTTTTCCATCTTCATTTTGTAAACGGACGTATGCACATTATGAGAGCATATACCTTCTCCAACCATATTTTTCTTCATATACTTTTCCTACAAAATAATAATGATGGTTTAATATTCACTTTTGTAGACTTTAGACTTTATAATTGGCTGATGAATGATCAAAATAACAAAAAAAAACATTATCAAAAGTTATAGATTCCCAATATGAGTTATTAATGATAAATATTAGGTATTGAATCCCCTATATAACATACACATAATATGACATTTATATATATTTTTAATGCCTTAACGATCTATAACTGAATTCACTTTTAGTTGATTTATACAACTCACGCATATGAATCTTTTAAAAAAAGAAATTAAAAATAACTCTCCCCCACTATCACACGTGTATAAACTACTCAGATAATGGATATTAACTACAGTGTACTGAGCAACATAACCCCTCTATATTTTCTTTCTCAAAACCATTACTTTGTTACCAATAAATCTCTGCAACACAATTCTTATTACCAAAAAATGGGAGACATGATTAAGTATTATGCTGAGAAGAACATTGCTTTACCTTTGGTTGCACCATCTGAGTTTAGCATGTTCCACTTATTGAAGCCTTTTAAAACGACTTGGACTGTGAGAGCCAAGATTTTTGAGACCTGCAAACAATACAACCCAAATATAGGAGACTCGTTAGAGATGATTCTTAGAGATGAAATAGTAAGTTCAAAACAATTACTTATTGATTGCTACTTCTGTATTAATTTTCCCGTACTTATTTATTCATTATCTTACAATTTTTTTATAAATTTTTGTAAAAAAGATCTAAAATTGGAGTTGTTGTAGTAAAAGAGCATGTGAGAAAATTTGACAATATTTAGACTCTTAGCAAGTGGAAGATCATAAAAACTTTCAACCTGAACAAAGATTGCTTCATATATAAAGCTTCTCATGGTTTGTACAATATCGGGTTCATTTACATGACCACTGTGACAAACGGTGACCCTGTCACAGATGATTCATTCATAAGGCTCACCACTTTTGATGTTGTGCTTAGTCGTGAGCTTACCACAAATGTGTTAATTGGTGAGTTTCTACCGAATATATTTGAAACAATCATTTATTAGAGATTGTATGGTGTTTATTTCAAACTTTTGTACTTATTTTGTTGCAGACAATATGTAAGTTTACAATCATTATAAGTTTTTTGTTGTTTGTATTTCTATCTAGTTTAATCTACTTCTTTTTGTTTTCACAGTTAGGGAAAACACTCTTAACTGTACTTTATGGGGAAAATATGTTGAAGTCATTGAAAATGCTCAAATCAAATTTTAGAATGAAGGTTTCGTTTGTTTGATCAGATTTGGAAAGATTAATGTCTGGAGAGGTAACCCTATTTTAAAAGATTTACTCCCTCATATAAAGTATTATAATTTATTGAAACTGAATACAAATATTGATTCATGTTTTTTTTTTATAGACAGTGTTAGCATCTTTATACTTTTGATGCTTCAACTGTGACAACAAATGAAACAATACCAGAGATCAAAGCTTTTAAAGAGCAGTTAAGTCTTTTTCTAATATGATCTGCTTGAATTTGTATAGAAAGAATAATCGTGACTTAATTTTAAGAATGCAGTTTCCCAGATGAATCTCTTTGCATCACTTCTTTGGCTTTTAAGACAAAAACTAGGGTACTCACATCTATCAGTCCCGAGATATGTATACAATACCCAAGGAAAACTATTTTTGAGCTTTTAGAAATGGATGAGGTTAATTGATTTTTTTTAAAAATCCATACTATCATTACCAATTAACTCCTACAATATATTAAGTCGTACCATTTCTATTTTTTTACAGGTTGCAAAATGTCGTGTGGTGGTTACAATTTTTGCAATTGACACAGATCAAGGATGGTATTACTTTGGCTGCAAAAAACGCAACAGGAAAGTTTTCAAATAGACACTATTGGAGTGCAATGCAGCTATTACGACTCAAACTCCTAAGTTTTTCTATGAGAATCTATAACTGCCATGTTTAAATATTTTACTTAGTTATTTTACAAGTCTATCTCTTACTATAAATTACATACACTAACGATGATATTCTTTACTATCCAGATACAAACTTCACCTTAACATCATGGACCACACAGGTGACACTAAATGTGTGTTATTCGATTCACATGGTGTTGACATTATTGGACAGAGTGCTGATTCACTTCTTAATGGTAGATTTGATGAGGTATACTTACTGAAATTGATAACTTCAAAGTATTCATACCATATAAACAAAGTGATATGCAAAATATTCTTTCCAGATTGAAGATCCAAACAATTTGCCTTTGGCAATACATAATATTATTGGAAAAAACTTTCAATTTCTCATATCGGTTAAGCCAAAAATGTTTCAAAGCATGATGATACCTACAAGGTTTCTAAAGTTTAGTCTAAGAAGGAAGTGTTTGACCAATTACAGAAGGAAGTGGATCAACTACCATCGAGTAATGAAGAGTAGGTATGCTATGTATTGATACAATTTTTTTGGAAATTTACTTTAACTATAAACAGTTTCTGTTGTTTAATTTATATGTTTTACAAACTCTATACATTCTAAAACAGGAAGTACTTATGCTTACTAAGAGAATCAAATGCTATTTTACCCTTAATGAAGAGAAAGAATGCTTCATACCCTCACTCTATTCCTCATGCCCTTTTTCATTTAACACAATATGCAATTCCCATTTTCTCCTTCACTTAGTATTATATTACATTCAAATTATGTAATTTCTTTTTGTGTAAAACAATTAGCAAAGAAAAAAAAAGGGCCCACAAATGCTTTCCAATAACATTAACATGTGAAGGATCCACATATTCAACTACCAAATAAATATAATTCACCTACAAATTAAATACATATCTACCAAAGACAACAACATTACTCACTTCTCCCTCATTCATTTCTTCTTTTTCTTTTTTGTGTAAAACATTCTTCATCTCCACCATAAACAACAAAATCTCACAAGATTATCTTCCTTTATGTTCAAGCTACTAAGAGCATCTTCATTGGTGTGATACTTATTTGAGTATCACACCATCATAATATTTTATTTTTAATTTTTTTTATTTTAAGATACTTATTCATCTTTATTGATGAAAATATTCATTTAAGCTTCTTAATATCAATATATTATTTAAATCTATGCATAATAGAACTTAAAAATAGATAATTTTATTTTATGGTTTATAAATATATCAAAATTAAAAAAATAATTATATATAAACTTTTTTACGGCGCTAAAAGCTAAAAACTTCAATACGACCGCACCAAAGATAACAATGATTATATTTCATTTTTGTCAGATATAATTTAGCAGCACAAAAATATAATTTTTAATTTACTTTTGTTATTTTGGTTTATACATTTTTAATTGTTCTGGAGTACTTGACATTTTTAATTCACTTTTTTTAAATTGCCTAGAACTTGACAATAAAACAGAAACATTACATGTACTTGATGTTACCAAAATAAAAAACTTAACTCTAAAACATTTGATACTTTTAAAATCCAAAAACTACAACAAAAGCTAGAGTAAGGAGAATGGACACATCACTTCTTCTTTTCAGTCGTGTAAGGAGATTGGACATACTTGGAAGGATTAAGTTTCCTCTTGACAAGTCGAGAACACTTCTTATGTGTTAGCTGGATGATCCTTGTATAACGTTTTCCTACTTGTTCTCCTCCACCTGCAACAAAACTTTTTTCTACTTGTTCTTCTCAACCTGCAACAAAACCTTTTTCTATTTGTTCTCCTCCACTAGCAACAAAATCAGAACCTTGTTCTTCATGTTGCTCCTTATTTCCTGTTTGTTCTTGTTGTTCATGTTGATGCTCAGGATCTGCTTGTTCTTTTTGTTGCTCGTGCTTAGATTCACTTCTTCCAAAACCCATATCACACTCAAAATCAGAACCTGGTTCTTCATGTTGCTCCTTATTTCCTATTTGTTCTTGTTGTTGCTCAGGTTCTGCTAATAGTTTAATAATGACAAAAGACTTTAATTTGTAGAGATTCGATCTAGTAATATTCAAAGAACATATGATCAAAGGTAGAAAGACAACCACATATATTTCTACAAAACTAACAGAGAAAGAAACTAAAAATAGCTAAATGTACACAAAAGAAACTAATTTACAAAACCTACAGAGAAAGCAATTTCCTTCATCCAACAGAGAAAGAAACTAAAAAATAGCTAAATGTACACATTTATTAGTTTACAAAACCAAGAGAAAAGTCAAAATCTAAAGCCAAAGCTACTCCTACATGAATGAGATTCGCATAATTTTAATGAACAAGCTATTCAACAACTAACAAGTAATCAACTATAACTTACTATCAAATCCCAATATTTTCCCATCTTATTTGCAATAACGTAATGAACATTAAAAAAATCCAATAAAGAATGGTTAAGTTTTAGCATATGAGTAAAAAATCTCTTACATGATTTCACCATTTTTTTTCTATTCCTATCCACCCAATCCTAAAAGGAAAAAATGAAAACAAAACCAAAAGAATATCAATTCTTACCTGAATGATACTAACAACGAAGAATGAAAAAGAGACAGTGGCGGAGACGAATCACCGACAAAGAAGAGACGGTGGCGGAGACGAAATGCCAGTGAAGATGGGATAATTGCAACTAAGGGAAAGAGAAGATACGATGAAAGGAGAAGAAGAAAAAAATTGGGGAAGAACAAACCCTAGATTTTGGGATATTTTTGTTTGTCGTGGAAGAGAGAAAAAGAAAAATCTCAAACAATCAAATAGAATCCAAAAATTTCGGATTACCCAAAGTCCTACCCATTTGCTTGCGGTTAACTCTGTAAATAATCTAAACTTTAAGTTTTTTTTGTCATTTTGCTATTTTTAAGATTAAAAATATAAAAAGAAACTAATTTTTATAAGAAGGGCAAATGGGCATAATCTTGTGACGACAAGGGCAAAGTAGCATTTGATCCTTAGTAAGAGTGAAGATGTTTCAGAAAGCACTAACTCGAGCAACTCTATTCCAATGTCTAAGTGAAAGGAGATTGAGGTTACTGTTATACCTGATGAGTTGTCCAAGACTAAAAAGTTGATGAATGAAAAAGTTAATCTAGATTTGAAAGTGGAAGAACCCAATTAGATTGACGTATCAATCAAGTTAGAAGATGAAGTCGGAGAAGGTCATGTCAATCAAAGGATGAAGTCAAAGGAAGCACACAAAGTAAAAAACTAAAGTTTGATAAAAAAGAAGTTTAAGCAAGAGAGGCATGACAAAATGAAGAGAGAGCGTTGATCACCAATTTGGGCTAAACTTTAATCTACTTAGAACGTTTATGTTGTTTTAGTATTTTCATTTCTTAATGTTTTCCGGTTTATTTTTAGACTAAGTTTATTAGGCTAATCTACTACTTTAAGTTTCGTTGGTTGTTGTCAATCTTTCTCAATATTATCTATTTTCTCTAAGTATTTAATATAAGTGTTTAGCTTGCTATCTATTAACCTTTCTTTTATACAAGTCTTTCTAACTTATCTATATTTAGGTTATCTTACTGTTTATATAACAATAAAGTTGTTGTCTGATTAATTCAACAATCAACAATGTATTCTGTTGTTGACAAACCTTAGAACGTCATATTGTTTATTCAAATTCAATGAATGAAAAAATTACATGACTATTCTATAAAAAGACAAAAAGTTCGTCCACATACTTGTTCTGTTGGAGTTCCTACTTTGTTTATTACAGATTGCTTACGTCTTGACTGATCCTGCAATTACTCTTAGTGGGGTAAGATTCTTCTGTAATTGGCTAATCGTTTCTTCTAGTCTGCTGGTAGTGGAAACAACATAAATTATTCGTTCATGATATTGGAATCAGAATTGATTCCCGACAAGGTTAACCCAAATTAAGAATAGACATCATGAACCCGTGGAAATCAAATCTACGGAAATATTACTTAGGTTTTGTATCAATACCTTTTCTTTTCGTTGTGATGCCTTCATACAACAATACAAAAACAATTAGGTAATGACGCCTACGAGTGTTGGAGAATGTTTTGGGAATTCGAGATTCATTGTATTTTCATGAAGAATTTCAGTCGGTGAGTTTGTGATTTTTTTTTTTTTTTTTGCTTCTATAGACATCGAGTTAGGTATGTCGTTTTTAAACCAATCATTATGTGACTCTTAAGCCAAGAACATTATTTTGATATGTGGTCGTAGTTCATATCAGCAGTACCTCATAATTTTTACTCTATCATGTTTGTTTACCAACTCAATTGAAAGTTATCTCTAAACAATACTGATTTAAAATTTGTTAGATTTGCAGCTACTGTATATTAGATATTTAATCTGGGATATGAGATCTTACCTTCAGTTTAGGAATTATGTATTCTTCAATAATCCACATTATAATGATGTTCCGTAGTCATTATATCTGCAAAACATACCTCTGGGTTTAGGTATACATAGAACATGTATCTCGATATATCTAAACAAAAAGAGACAATTAAGAAACTTTACTGTGAATGATAAGACTTGGTTGTCGAAGTCCTGAGAATTTGCTTAGAAATTCATACCCTTCCTTTCTTCTGTTGTAACACCTGAAACAACAAAAACGATGGGTCACGGAAATCAGATTTTTTCTAACTATAATTAATAGTTCATATGTGACACCATCAATACTAATAGAAAAATATTATATGAAAAAATTATTTATTAAAAACAAAAAATATATATCTCTATTATAATAACACCGTAGCAATAAGATTCTTCATATCTTTGTAATAATATCAATCTCTATTATAATTAAACCGCAACAATAAGATTATTTGTATATTTGTAGTAATATAATAGAGATTTTAAATATCTTGATCTGTTTTGATTGATCGATTTGTTTTAACTAATTATTCTGTCTCTTTACTTAGATAAGATTTTTTAAAAACTAATTATTTGTTTTAATTACAATTAGTTTGGTTTTAATAAAAACATAAAATTAAAAAGGAAACTTTAATCATTCAAAATTTGATTTTCATTAGTTTAAAAAAGAATCTCTAACCAATTAAGATTTGAATTTTGTTTGTTAAAAAAGAAATATTTAACCAATTTTTTTTGTCAACATTGGATCAACAAAGCCTGATCCACAGCGTAAAGCCCACCCCTAAAATTCATTTTTTAAGCTACCATAATGCACCGGTTAGGAATCGAACCTTGGTGCCAAGTCATTAGCTGGATCATCCTAACCTTCAGACTGAGAGCAACTCGGCAAATATCTAACCAATTAAGATTTGATTTTCGTTGGTTTAAAAAGAAATCTTTACCCAATTAAAATTTGATTTTCGTAGGTTTAAAAAAGAATTTTTAACCAATTAAGATTTGATTTGAAGAAATACAGATTAATGCTCTTATGATTAAAAATTTAATAGATTCGATTATTTTAATTGGTTCAATAATTTTCGTTTATTTTGGAATGAATATTTAACTAATTAATTTGTTATGATCTTAATAAATAAAAATTAAAACATTAATATTATTGGTCAACACATTAGAAAACAATCAAAAGATATTGTATTGAGATATTCTTAATCTTAATACCTTTAATTTAGGGAAAATTAAAAAAAAATATTCCTAACCCTAATAAAATAAAAAATTAATCGAAATCAATATAAGAAAGCTACTTGGGAGTTATTTTACAACACTAACAAGTTCTATTTTTTTTCTCTCAACAATTTTAGTATCCTTTTTCTCTCGATTTTGTATCTCTTAATCATTTCTCAAAAACTTCTTTGTTGAAACCCTACAAAGAAATCTGATGGATTAAATTTAAGATTTTAAAACTTCGGAAGGTACACACTAAAGAACAGGGTTAAACAATTGATATGGTTCTTTGAGATTCTAAAATATGTTATTAATAATATATTTATTTGAATATTTTTATATTGATTCAGAAATTTTCTAATTAATTTATATATCTTTTAGGGTGATAAAATTCATTGTAACGTGAAGAAAGTATTGGTTTCTAAATTCGGAAAACTTCCTAAATAAGGAAGTACTAAAATCATTATAAACCTACAAGTTTCTCCTGCAACTAGAACTTACCATACTTCTAGTCATAACTTCAAAGTCTCTTTAATGTACAAAACCAAAATTAAGTCGACTGATCCTCTACCAAATTCAGTTTTACGTCTTAAAGATATCTATCTTATAGTTAAGTAAATATTTTTCTAAAAATATTTTATTTATTCATAAGTTTTATTATTTATAAAACATTTTATGGTATAAAATATTTATTATATGTTATACAAAGATCTTATGGTAACTTGTATGTTGCATGAAAATATGCTGAAATTATTGAAGAAAAAACAAATAATGGATTTGCCTTCCAAACCATAATTCATTTTCGCAATATAAAAGTATTTAAAGGTAAACATATATATTTTTATTATTCTATAATTTTAATTAATATATCATTTATTCAATTAATTCATTTTCNTATTCTATAATTTTAATTAATATATCATTTATTCAATTAATTCATTTTCTAATATTTACCAAAATCTCTTATATAGTAAAAGTGTAGCATTAACTTTAACACATGTGTTATTATGTTAGTCCATTTTAGTCTAGAAATTTTTGTTACTAGGAAGACATTATGATAATAAAATATTTTTCATAAAATACAAAAAAATATCTTTTATATAATAAAATTATCGTGTTAACTTATTTGTATATTTTATAACAATAAAAAAATATTTTTGGATAAAATTAGTTAACTAATTATTATTATGGTTATCATTATCTGCATAATATTATTAGTTTGTTTTAATTGTAATATATACAGATACACTTTCTTATATCTTTACTTAAGATATAATTTTTTATATAATAAAAGCGTAACATTAACGTAAATACTGTGTTATATTTATTCGTTTTGGTCTACGAACTATTGCAACAAATTCGTTACTAAAATAATATTATAATAAAATTAAATTATAATTACATGATTATTTTTTTGTTTATAATGAGATAAAACAAGAAAGATATTTGAGATAATTTTCAGTCATATTTAATAAATAATAACTGCAATTACAATTTATTTAACAAAATAAATAAACATAACATTTTTGGACTGATGATATAGTCTAGAAAACCTAAGAAATTTTATTTACTTGACAATTCATGTAAAAAATTATATATTTTATAAGATTTATAAGACAATTTATTCAAATAATCGTAGTTCGTATCCTGATATGTATAAAAAATCATTTACATCATATGGTTTTTAGAAATTATATGTGAATTATGTTTTAAATATCATTAGTTATTATTTAATTTTCATATTCCAATAAAATTAAAAATCATATCCCTAATTTGTTAGATTACAAAAAAAAATTATTAATCTATTAAGAATATGGATATTAAAATATTATAAGTTATAAATTTATTAAATCTACTTATTATAACTTTGAAATAATATAAATTCTAAAATTAAAAATAAGACCATGTAATATGAAAAAACAGAAAGAAAATATACTGGAATGACCTCACATAATAATGTAATATGTATTTATAAAAAGTTTCTAATACAAATAGATATATTGTGTATATATAATTGATATTTTATAATGATAATAAAAATGAAGGCGGGTTTAAAACCCTAAATGAACGTGGGTATAAAACTATGAATAAATACATGTATCTTATATATTATCAGAGAAGTGATTTTTATCAAAAAAACTTATGTGTCAAGACCACGTTTAATTTTAATGTGGTTGATTACAGAGTTGCCCTAACATTAAATTACAAAATTACACATAATATTAAAATTAAATTTATCAATTTAATTTAATTAGTTTATTTTTATATGAATCTTATATATTGTTAGAGAAGTGATTTTTATCAAAAATCTTACGTGTCAACACCACGTTTAATTTTAATGTGGTTGATTACAGAGTTGCCTTAACATTAAATTACAAAATTACCCATCATATTAAAATTAAATTATTTTAATATTAATTAATTTAGTTTATTTCTATATGAAGGTAATAACATAGATTTTCTAAGATATTATAAAACGTAAAATTATTTTGTGTTTATTTTGATTTAATCTTATTTTTGTATAATATTGATAATTACATTAATTACTTATAAATTTATTATAATACATATTAAAATTATTTTTATTTAATTTATTTTTTTAAAATTAATATGTTTATTCTAAAAAAATTATAATTTTCTCTTAAGTTTTAAAATTAGATAATTATTTTTGATTTAATACTTTTTCAATTATTTAAATTTTAATATGATAAAGATAAATATATTTTTTAATATTATTACAATTATTAGTAATTCCTATTTCTATTGGAATTTTATATATTTTTCTTCGTAAAGCAAAGATAACTAATTTAAATATATCATAAAATTTTTATTCACCACAAACATTCATTACACAGTTTGTAGTATTTTTTCAGAGAGTCTTTTGTTTGTTTATTTTTTTCTTCATGTTGACTGTTAAAAACTTACTTACTCAATTTATTTTCATCATGGAAATCCAATATTAGATTGCTATAAAATAAGGGTGAAAAATTGTAAGACTATGAAGATCATTCAAAATCAATATAGATGGTTTTGGTCGACGAATATGTTTAAAATTGTGGTTAAACTAAAATAATACATATTGTAAAATTTTGATATAAATTTTATTCCATAAAATACGATAATAATGTTGGAGAAACATATTCTAGTAAAGAGAAAAAATTGATAGAAAGATAAAATAATAATATAAATAACATTTCATAAGTAGATGAAAAAAATATTCATGACTATATTCAACCAATATGTGGTGATCATTTTACTTTTTTATATATTTTTAGGGGACATGAATTTATGAGGGTGAAAATTATTAGACTAAAAAGATCACTTAAATGAACTGAAATGATTTTGATATACGAAGAAATTATTTTAAAATTGTGTGTAGACAAAAATAATATGTATTTTCAAATTTTTATAGAGAATTCATTTGAGTGTCAAATCTTTTAGTTTTGTTTAAAAAACATGAAACTATTGAAAAAAAAATTTCACGACATTATAATATGTATAATATGATTTGTTAAATCATATGTTAATTGAAGCAATTATTTAATATTATTTTCATTATATTTTAGGTCTTAGTCATTTTTGTTTATAGAAATTTATTTTTCACATATCATATTGATTTTATCTTTAGTGTTGTATATAATATCGATTATTAAAAACTTGATACCTAATATATAAGATACTAAAATTTTGAAATCAACTAAAATAAAAATATTTATACCCGCACGCATGTGCGGAAAAATCACCTAGTAGAACCTTAAATGAACAAAGATCTTACAAATGAATACGGGTCTACGGACGTAAATAAACATGGGTCTGAAAACCTATATGACACAAGTTATAAAATTTATATATGGAAATTGTAATGTTTCAAAACTTAAATCAATGGAGTTCGAAAAATATCATTTGTGCACAAAAACTGTTATCAATATAAATTGATTTTTGACATATTAAATATATGTAATTAATAAATTTACATATACAAATCAAATCGTGAAAACAATAACAGATAAATATTATAAATAATTTTAAATAACTATAAATATATGTTGATTGTTTACCAAAACATACTCATGCATAGCACGGGACATCATCTAGTATATATATATATGAAATATCTCTCTATAAAGAAATCCTAATCTAATAAGATATATAACTCTAATCATAATCCTAACAAATATAATTATCTAATTATCTCCTAAATGTTTATTTGTATACATAATCCTAATTTAAAAGAGATTTTGTATACATAATCTTAATCTAAAAGGGAATTGTGAATATTAATTGATATATATACATAAACACATAGACGATTTTTCAATACTCTCCAATTTTTCAAGCTCTATCCAACATAATTCTTTCTCTTTCGTTTACATCCAACACAATCAAGCCAAACAAACAAAAAAGTTAAACACTTTAAATTTAATGTATCATTACTTTATTTTACTATTATTAACATGAGATCTTATCACACTTTTATATAAGATTGTGTTTCAAAACTTATTAATCAATGGGATTGTTCCAAATCAAACGATCAAAAATTATTCCATATTTATATTTTATTTTAAAAAGATAAAATCTAATTTTAATCTTATTATATAAAGTTGGGTTCCAAAAGTTACTAATCCTATTATATAAAGTTGGGTTTAAAAAGTTAGAAATCAACGAGATTGTTTCACCCGTAGAATCCAATGATCAAAAGTTACTTCGTATTTATATTTAATTAAAGTTGGGTTTCAAAAGTTACAATTTAATGAAATTGTTCCACATGTCAAATCTAATAATCAAAAACAATTTTGTATTTATAATTTTTTAAAAATATATAATCAAATCGTATTATATGAAGTTGGATCTCAAAGTTACTCACTAGCACGATTCTTCCACGTGTTAAATTTAACGATCATAAATTTTGTAGTAGTTTTTTTATATTTTAAAATTTTTTTTATTAAATAATTATATTTATCGCAAAATATTTATCTCTATTTATGATCCTAATATAAAAAGATTATAAATTCTTGTCTTTATTTATAGTTATAAAATAAAAGATAATCACAAATATTTATCTCATATCTTATTATATAAAGTTGGATCTCAAAGTTACTCATTAACATAATTCTTCCACATGTCAAATATAACTATTCTAAATTTTGCAATATTTTATATATTTGAAAACATATTATTTTCTTTAATATTTATGTGTACCATGAAGTATTTATCTCTTTTCACAATTTTAACATAAAACACTAGGTGATTTTCACGCACATGCATGCGGGCATAAATATTTTTATTTTAGTTAATTTCAAAATTTTATTATCTTATACATTAGGTATCAAGTTTTTAATAATCGATATTATATAAAGCACTAAAGATAAAATCAATAAGATATGTGAAAAATAAACAAAAATTACTAAGACCTAAAATAGAATTTGATCAATTTTATAAAAACAATAAATTAAATAATTACTTCAATTAACCTCTGATTTAACAAATCATATTATACATATGATTATGTCAGGAAAAAAAAATTTCAACAGTTTCATGTTTTTTGAATAAAACTAAAAGATTTGAAACTAGTTTCACTCAAATGAATTCTCTATCAAAATTTGAAAATACATATTCATTTAGTCTACACACAATCTTAAAATAATTTATTCGTATGTCAAAACCATCTCAATTCATTTAAGTAATCTTTTTTTTTTTTTGTCAACATACATTAATATTCACCAAAAAGTGAAGGGATAAGTTACACTTCGAAACCAATAGGTGACTCTCTCGAAAAACGAGCGAGAGCATCAACCTTATGGTTTAGAGAGCGCGGAATTACATGAAGAGAGAAAGC
>OVAX01004369.1:0-13653 GCA_900406405.1 Lepidium africanum | reverse complement strand
GGTTCGATAACCTTGTATACTACAAGGATTTGACTAACAAGACGTAAAAAGTTTGTTATCATCAGGTCGAGCGACAGTTTCTCATGATACTTGATCAATCGATCAAGGAGTTGATCGCTCGATCGCGTCTGTTCTCGGCCAGAATGACATAGGTTCGGTAAAATCATCATATCTTCCTAACTGCTTGTCCGATTGCCCTCAAACTAGCTCCAAATAAAATCTAACTCAAGTGGATATCTTGTGTCTAAGTTTTAGCTCGATAACACTGTGGGAAGCCTTTCAAAGGAAGCCAAACGTCTAACGCTTCTGCAGGATTCTGCATCTCCATATGTTCGTTTTCACTCAAAACAGCTCATCTTCTCCAAATTTAACCTATGACCTGAAAATACTCTAAAACAGACTAAAAGACTCTAAAACACATACTCTGACTCAATAAAACAATGGAAAACAAGGGTTAAAAACCGATAAAAACGCATTATATCATTTGTCCTAGACTTAATTTTTTGCTTGTCCTCAAGCAAACATAAAAATCAAGAATGAGAAAGAAGTTTGAAAACATGGGAAGTCCTTTCNAAAATCAAGAATGAGAAAGAAGTTTGAAAACATGGGAAGTCCTTTCCCCCCTCCCCCAGACTTAGCTTCTTGCTTGTCCTCAAGCAAGCAAAGACTGAGAAGAAGTTTGAAAACGCGAGAACTTCTTTCGTCCTATGAACACCACAAAAACATTCCCTTTAGTAAGCCACATGAAAACATACATAACAAAATTGAGACCACCTTGTACTTTCCTCAGACTTTACATCTATCCCAAGCAAACTCCACAATCCAAACAAGAAATCCGAATTCACCATACCAACCTCCTAATGTATCTAAGTGCGGTCTCATCGAGGGGATATCAATCAAAGGACACATGGATTCCTCCTCTGCCTAAATATTATTTTCCCTATGGTTCATTTCCTCTCATTTCATTCACCTTGCAGCCGATTTCTCCCTACTTTTCTAGGGTATCATTTTATTTTTTTCTATCGGCTGCTTTCTTTGGTAACTCAAAGGATGTAAGCAAGAGTAGCTTTATTGGAGTCCCCCTCAGTAAGCAACAATACTTGAGTGAAAGGTTACGTCATTGGAGTTATCCTCAGATCACCAAATTCTCTCAAATACGAGCAACGTCATTGAGGGAGTTTTACCCTCAGCCTACTACAATGTACATCTTTGTTATATAGTTACTTCAGATTAAGCATAAATGCTTGAAATGATTAAGAGAGGGAAACCATTCTCACATAGATAAGTCTTTCAGGACTGAAGAGAGGAACCCGATCTGATGTATACTAAGCCCCTTGACAAGAAGATTAAGTCAGGTTAGGGGTGAAGTCGGTATGAGATTCTTCGAATACACGAAAGGATATGGGTAACGTTGAGAAGTTGCACAATCTCTAGGTTTTCCAATAGTCATAGATCTTTGCCAAGCTTGCAACAATGGTCACTTAAGTTCCTGAAAATGCGGTTATTCTTCAAAAAAATCATAGTTCGCTACAATGGTTTTGACTCAATAAAAACAAAAACTGACTCAAGAAAATTAACAAAAAGACTCACAAAGAAAACAAAAGAAACAAAACATGTTAGTCACCACAAGTGTACTCCCCCAGACTTACTTCACTGCATCCCGATGTGAAAATAAATCTAAAAGAAGCACAACTTAAACAAAAATATCGTAGGAACATAAAGAGAGACAATGGAGAATTGAAACAAACCTGAGCAGTTGGATCGATCGATCTCTAAGAGGAACGAACGATCACAAGTGCTCGGAGAGATAGACCGAACGATCATCAATGTTGAGGTCGATCTAAATGTCGGGAGCAAAAGTTGATTGTGGTCGGACATCTGAATTTCCACCTTAAGACTGCCTGGCTTCCACAACGGAAGATCTCATGACCTTCTTCGTGGGCTTACGTTCACCTACTCGAACCATTCTCTGTAAAACAACAACAACCAAAGAAAAACAGAGATTTCAGTAACTCCCAAAGGTATGAGAAAATTAAAAATCTTAAATTAGAATGAGATTACTGTGAAATCATTTGCTAATTTTGATAATCAACACATATAAACATCCAACAATGCATCAATCAATCAAACATTGTCTCAATTACAATCTTAAATTCTTAAATTTCTCTAAAATCCTCTTTCAACCTAAACATCAAAATCGACTAAAATCTATCTAAAAAATAGGTAAAGGGAACTGGAAATCATCATAAAAGAATGAAAAAACACAAGAAGTTTTCATAATCAATCATGAAAAAGTCGAATTTCATCAAACCTAAATTCCAAAACAAATTTCGAAAATAAATAGAGTGATAGAAAAAAATACCCTTGCAGAATGAAAAAGAGAGTTATATAATCAGAAAGAGGATGAAAAACCAAATGAGTTAGGCTCAAAAATCATCAAATCCGATTAGAAACGAGGGAGATATGAAGGATTAAAAATCTGAATTTTTTCTCCCAAAAATCACCTAAGAAGAAAGTGTTCTTATGATTTCTCAACTTTTGATCCAAAAAATGTTAAATTTCATACATAAAAGTTTTTTCTCGGTTCAATTTAAGTGAATTGAACCGGTTTTCGAAATCAGAAGACTTACCTGGCTCGATGGTCGATTGATCATAGGCTGAATCGATCGATCAACGAGTATCTTCTCGTGACTCTCCTTTAGACGATCGATCGATCACTCCTGTGATGGTCGATCATTTGGTCATGCGTATAAACTCTGTTCTTCTATGATCGATCAATCACTTGAGGAGTGGTCGATCGTGAGGTCAATCGTATGGCTCTGTGAAGATACGATCGATCGATCATTATCATGATGGTCGATCACGAGATCAAGCGTGTACCTCTTGGTAGTCGAGGATCGATCGATCCCAGCATTGCTCGATCGATCATAGTGTCTCGACCAGATTTCACTTACCTTAAATAGACGAAAACAAAAACAAGAACAACATAAAATGAAAAATGCAGAAAATGAAAACTACCGACTTGTGGGTTGCCTCCCACTCAGCGCTTGTTTAAAGTCATTAGCTTGACTTCAATCTCAGATGTTAGTAATGAGAATCAAAAGGTTGAGCCAATGCACCTTTTGTCATACCAAAGAAGAAAGACAATTACCCATAATAGCAGAACCACGTTCATCAAAACAAGCTACCACAAGTGCAAAATAATTCCTAAGACATTCTTTGAAGTTCAAACTACTTGGAGGATCAAATGCATTTGATGGAAAGATAAAATCATTCTCAAGACAAGTTGAGTTTACTAAAGAGTAGTCAACTTTATCTTGAGACTCACACGATAAATCAAAGCATTCATCAATGAGCAAGAGGTTGCTAGAAACTACCTTTTCAATACAAGGCAATGGATTTTCCTTGAAGTCATCAACTTGAAGGGTTAAATTACATTTACCATCTAGTTGGCTTCATGTCTCTTCAAGCATAAGACCACCAGCAATGTTGGAGATTGCCTCAGCAGCCTGAGCAATCTGAGTATCTAGTTTCTTCACATGTGTAAACACCGCTTCATACTTACTATTGAGATCGTTGTGCATCCTGTCAATTTTTGCATGGATCTTCAACAAAGCCTGCTGTTGATTTTGAAGAAGTTGTTGCAACATAGCCTTGAGCTCGATCAGAAGATTCTACTTCACATCTTTCACCTGGAAATACTTGTAACACGTCCATTCATCAATGTCTACTCCATTACATGACCAATCAATGTAAGGTTTCATGGTCAGTAACTTGATTTCATGTTAGACACCTGATTCAAAGAAGAAAGTAAAAATAAAAAAGGTTAGTAAAGCAAATCTTAGACTAAAGTTCAGTCTTAGATCAAAAGGCAACAAAATTGGTCCCTGGCAACGGCGCCAAAATTGATACAAGGTTAATTATACTAATTTAACATCTCGTGTGTATCGTATCCATGTAGCACTTAAGGATCGAATCCAAGATGACTAATGGTTACACTATCAATCTTTAGACAAAACTAAAGCTAAGATGAAACAAATAAAGATGGAAACTAAACAAACTATAAACGATATGAAAACTAATAACTTAAGACACCAAGTTTAGGGAATTCATCGGGAAATCAGGGAATTCGAACAAAGGAAACTATTCAGGGCATTTATTCAAGAAATTCTCGACTTAGATATAGATTTCTAGCAAACCCACTATCGTGGTGCCTACTACTATGCTTACCAACCTGGTGCTCCTAACTATCGTTGGTCCTAGGATGCAAACACGCATTATTGATTGGATCTAACTATCCACAATCAACCTTAACATCAACTTTCATGGTTAAGGATTGATTGATCACCTAAGGAATATCTAATTCCTAACAAGCTTTTGGAATGTTAAGCAATCTGAGTTCATAGGCTAGTTAGCTACTCTAACCTAAGCATTAAACACAACAATAGATGGAGAACACACAAGGTAAAGCCCTATTTGTTTCTAATTCATTGAATCCCTAAATCTCTAGAAATCCTTCAACCTGATAAGAAACTACTCAAACATGATGGAATAGAAGCAAACAAAGAAGAAGAATATAAACATAATGATAAACTAAAATTAAAAGCAAATAGGGTTCATAAATCTTCTCCAATGGTGTTTTGGAGGATAGAGATATTCTCCCTCAAAGGTTACAAGAGTGGCTGCTGAAAATAATGATAGGATAACCTAAAAGTTCTCAGAAACCTATTTAAATAGGGTAAAAATTTGTTTGGTACAAAATAAGGAAAATATGGTTTTCTGTTCGCAGTATCGATGATCAATCGATCAAGAGGTAGAATGGTTGATCATAATCTTAGCAGGTCTATCATCAGGTCGAGCGACAGTTTCTCAGGATACTTGATCGATCGATCAAGGAGTTGATCGCTCGATCGCATCTGTTCTCGGCCAGAATGACATAGCTTTGGTAAAAGCATCATATCTTCCTAACCACTTGTCCGATTGCCCTCAAACCACCTCCAAATAAAAGTTAACTCACGTGGCTATCTTTTTTCCAAGTTCAGCTTGATCCAACGATGGGAATCCTTTCAAAGGAAGCCAAACTTCTGACGCTTCTGCATCTCTATATGCTCGTTTTCACTCAAAACAGCTCATCTTCTCCAAATGTGACCTATGACCTGAAAAGACTCTAAAACAGAGTACAAGACTCTAAAACACATACTTTTACTCAATAAAACAATGGAAAAAATGGTTAAAACCCAATAAAAACGTAGTATATCACCAAGTCAAATCAAAACCCATTTTAATGAAAAGTTCCTCCAAAAAAGACTACTCAACACGATTATAGGTTTTAGACATGTATGTTTTAATGGCCATATAATGCTTACTACATCTTGGGTTCATCTTAGGGCACGTACCATCTCTTGGTCAAATCTTGGTCAACTAAAAAGTCTGACTTATTAGAAGACGAAGATGATAGTAACACTTTATTGTTTCCGAAGCCCAACGACATGTATATATGTAGTGGCGATAATAAAACCTTTGGTAAATGGTCGGTAAAATACTGAGAACAAATTAACGATGACCAGACCTTTGAGACGGATTTGAACCTCATAAGGGATTTAGCTGGAAGTCTTGTAAGAATCTTCATCACGAGATAGAAAGGAATCACCGGCAACGATTGGTGGTTCTTACAAGATTTCTCTTCATCGTCTTCTTATTCCTTTCAATCTCCTCTTCATTCTTCTTCTCTCTCGCTGGTGAATGATGGCTAGGTCGAAAGAAAAAGTCATGTGTCACGCAATATTACGTGATGGAAAATTTTGGTAGCGTTACAACTTATTTGTAGTCGAAACTCTAGATCATAGGCAAACCAGTATCTTTCTTCCTTTCTTTTTTTCAAAAACATTTTAACAAATCCTATACTTTCTTTACTCTATCCATTAATTATTTCTTTCTTTAAAAAAAATAATAATATTGTTTTGCTGACTTCTGTTCGGTATGGTGATTATCGTATTAGAGGTTCGAGATTAAAAAAAAGATTTTAGGGTGTGGATCGGAGTTGCCAATCCAATTATTGAGAAAAAAGAATTGGTTTAACTGATTTTTTTTTTTTTGCCTTCACAGACTTTTTTTTCTGAGTTTATTTTAGGACTAGATGATGTCCCGTGTTATGCACGGGATATATTTTTTGTAAAAATTTATTATGTGTTTGTATTTATTTTTATTTATTTATGATATTTATATGTGATATTTGATTTCTTTTTGTTTACTTTATGGTTTAATTTTTATATATAAATTTAATTTTATATATCTTTAATGTACTTTAAAAATCTTACACGTAATATATTTATCAATCTTTGTTGATTTATGTTTTGGTGCATTACAATTTTCGTATATTAACTTTTTGACTCGTGTCATTTAAGTTTTTAGACTTTTATTCATTTAGGTTTTTAGATTTGTATTCATTTAGATTTTTAGATCTGAGTTTATTTGGGGTTTCAAACTTGTATTCATTTGTAATTTTAAATTCCTGTTCATTTAGTTTTGTAGACATGTGTTCATTTAGGTAACTATGAGTTATGTGTTTATATAGGTATTTAAATTTTTATTTTAAAATTATTGTAATCTGTTTCATTGACATATTTATAAAAAATAATATTTTAATACCCTTAAAATTTAATGTTTGTAACTTTTAACTTTTTATATTCTTTTAATTTCATCTCATTAACGACTTTCAGTATATTAAATATGAACGTACATAGGTTTTATCATTATTATATATTATAAATTAAATCTACATAATATAACCATTTGTATTAGCATTGAAATTTTTATAAGTACATATTATATTATTGATTTTTAGTGTGTTTGTAATGATCTTAGTGTGTTTGTAATGATCTTAGTACTTCACTGCTCAAGAAGATTCACGAATTTGGAAACCAATTCCTTCTTCACATTATACTAAATTTTATCACCCTTAATAAATATGAATTAATTAAAAAATATTTTTAATGATTATAAATGCAAATAGATTAATTATTAATTAAATACCTTAGATACTCAAAGAACCATATGGTTTGACCAAATATTTTACTAAATACTTTCTAGAGCTTAAGAATCTTAACTTTACTTTTTCAGTTTTGTTTGTAGGGTTTTAACGAAGAAATTTTAGAGAAATACATGATTAAATGCAAAAACAATTGAGAGAAAAGAAGACCCATAATCGTAAAGGCAAAAAAATCGAGAGAAAGTAAATATCCAGAATTGTTAAAAATTGTTAGTGTTATGAGAAAAGTCATTGGATGTGTCTTAAATAGAAGTCGTTTGATATAATTTTTCTATTAGGAGTATGAGGAAAATTTAAAATAGATATTGATTAGGAATATCTTTTGTATAATATGTCCTAAATATTAGGAATTAGTTATAATAAACTTTTATATTTATTTCAAATATCTTTGTTGAATATTAAATCTTATGTTTAAAGCTAATACTAACGTATTATAAAATTCCTATGAAAAAATGTCCACAATTTATATGTCATAATATAGCCACCATTTTTATTATAACTAATTTTTGTTATATTTAATTATAATATTTTTATATATTAAATTAAAAACAAATTTTTATATATTAAAGTTAAAACAAAATTATAATGTTATAATAATTAGTTAGAGAATCTTATCGAATCTTATGAAGAGTTAAGTAATTGTTTTTTATTATTAGAAAGAAAAACAAATCTGTTAACACTACAATTTTATTATATAAGAGATAACAAATTTGTCATAATACTTCTAGACCAAAACAAACTAATATAACACAGTGTTTAAGTTAATGCTACGCTTTTATTTATGAGAGATAATATGAAGTTTGTTAGATTAACTTAGATATTAAGTAATATTAGTTTAACCCTAAAATAACATTTTTTACTAAAATATCATTTTCAAAGAAATCATAACCTTACGTTTAAGAGATTATAATTTGGCAAGTAATAATAATTTATTAGATTTTTATCTCAAAAAAATAATTTGTTAGATTAAAAATGAATAATATTTAATTAAAAACATATAGATAAAAACAGACTAATAATATTATTTAGATAATAATAATAACTAATCAATTATAGAATCTTATCCATAGATAATAATAATAATTTTTTATTATAAGAGATAATAATAAATACAAATATCATCTGACAAATATTATGTGACAATTATTTCCTAGTAATAAATACGACCTAGTGCAAAATGGACAATATAACACAATGTTTAAGTTAATAGTATGCTTTTATTATAATAAAGATAGAGATAAGATCATTTATTAATTCATGTTTCAACAACCAATAGATATTTAGTGCCAAAATCACAAATTGATTTTTTAAACAATAAATTGATTTTTTAGAATTGATTTCGAAGATAATCTATTAATTCATATCTCATCCAATTTTTCTTGTTTAAATAGCCAATTAGTTGGAATATTATCTAGAATAGTTTATTAACAAACATTAGTTCAATTCGTATTTGTTTTTATTAATTATAATACATATTAATTAATTTTTTTATTAAATATAAAAATAATGATAGATACATAATATTTCATAATAATAATATGATATAGTTCAAAACAAACAATATAACATATTATTTAAATTAATACTACACTTTTATTATATATAAAATATAAAAATTAATTTTTCATAATATTTTTTTTTTTTAACAATTGGATTCATGATTAAAATCATATCCCTAAACCCCTATTAACTACCACGTGTGATGGGGTCCAGTCAAATTTTCGATATCTGAGCCAAAAAAAGCTAGCTCGGCAAAATCTTCATAGTCCCACATGGTGGATTATCCTAAATCTGTTGATAACTTATAAAGTTATACAGTTTAATAATTATAAAAAATATAAATCCTTTCATGAATAATTATCAAAAAATCCAATATATTATTTCAAAAAAACATATGAAAGTTTCTTGGTGGCAAGCTAAATTAAAAGAAAGCAAACTGGGTCACTTTTTTTGGCCTAGCATAACCATCTTTGAAAAGAGAATTTGAAATCTTCATGGAAACGAATAGTATATGATCACTCGTATATTATTAAGGTTTAATCATAATATAAAAATAAAGAAAGATTTTTAAAATATTTACCTTGAAATTATTATATAAAGATTTTTTTTTTTGAAATGTGAAATTTATTGATAACACAAAAATGTTTCAAGTGGAAAGGAAACATATTTAATAAGAACATGTTTTCCCCAGAAGAAAAAGAAAGAATAATTAACTTCAAACCATCTCCTTAGAAGGTCCTGCATCAATGCCATCACAATAAACTCTCGCTAATTTGATTGCAAGTCCTATCACTATTATATTCTATTTCCTGTTGAATTTGTTGTCAGAGGCCGTGTAGGAGTTGCGCTTATGTATGGTGATCTTATTAAAGTTTGTTTCCTTAAATATGAGTAATTAACCGATCGGAAACCTTATGAAATTTGATGTTTTTGCTTATCTTATGATTGTTTATTTGGAAGCAAGATTTTGAATGGTTATTAATATAGCTTCATACCATTTCTCTTAATTTGTCGTATAATCTGTCTTATTACATAAACTACGTAAAGACCAGTCATGTCAATAAAATTTGTTTACTTGAAAAAGCACAAAAGCATTTAAACAAAATTAATAAATATGATGTTTCCAAACAAAACCCAAACAAAGGAGAATTCGCATATATACAATCGTTTAGAGATACGTTAAGTTATCAAAATCATCGAATCCAATAACGTCCCAATATTTGGCAAAATAGCAGTTTGGTGTATCTTTGATTTCAACTTTTCTCAAAAAATTAGTTTGTAGATTGTAAAAGAAAACATGGAAAAGAGTTTTACTTTGAGATTTAGCAATAGTATTCCTTCGAGGTACGAAGATAAACCTTACTGTTTCGAGTTATACCTTGTACACTCAAACGGATGCATTGGATTAGGTGCCTTTGAGAAAGATGCAATACCAAAGTCTTTTTCGACCAACTACTTTTCTCTTCATCTTCCATAACCCATACATCCATCACACCTTTATCTTCAAGATGGCTATAGCGTAAGAGAGCTACTCTTCCACTGTATTCTATAAGATTATTAGGCCAAAAGGCTCGATATTCAGGTTCTTGAAGGATAGAGATTTCTTCAGAACTAATATCGAAACTCATAAGCACAAGAAGATGCATGCGAACCCAGGCGATGTAATATATACGTCCATTGATAGTCAAACCTTGTGTTACAAGATGATGTGGTTGAAATGGCTTGAAATCTTTCTCCATTGACTAGAATCATCTCCTCCTAGTACGAATACCCAAATCTCTATCATGTCATCTCATCTTGGTACTGAAATTACTACAAAAGTGCAGACAACTTTATATTGATTATGAACGGGGATCGTGTCCGATATGGTACATGATATTCTTCATCATGTGAAGAACTTCAGCTATGAGTTTGGGTAACACGCCAAGTTGCCTATTGCTAGTGTTGTATATTTGTGCATTTGGTTCTTCAGCAAGGCACATCAAACCGTGATAAATGTGAGAGACTTTATAGCCTTCCATCACTAGGATGGTTAAATTTTGGTCAACTACAATTGAAGATAATTCTGAGTTAGGAGAAGATGACGTTGATAGTAAGACCTTATTGTTTTGGAAGCACAACCACATATACATACATAGCGGTGATAATGAAACCTTTAGTAAACGGTCGATGAAATACTGGGACAAAGTAACAATGACCGATTTTGAACTTTAGCTTTGACACGGTTTTGAACTTCATAATTGATTTAACAGGTAGTTTCATGAGAATCTCGATCTGGAGTTCAAGAGGAATCTCCGGCAACGGTTTGTGGCTCTTGGTCATGTCTGTTGGTGAAACAAGACACATTTTATGAATGTGTACTTTATTCTCTCTGGTTAACTATCTGTCAAAGACTAAAATCTATTACAGGAATTTATAGAAAGAAATGTAACTGACATCCATTAACCCCTGGACTCATTAAGTCCTACATTAACCTATGAAATTGAAACCCCCCAATTTATTAGAAAATAAAAACTGACAAAATAACTTAATTACCCCATTAACTCCAAGCTTTGAAGCACTCTTCAACACTCTCACTTGATTCCAACTTGCACACTCCAAGTTTACTTCTAAAGTAATCAAACTTGTTCTTTGACAAAGCCTTTGTTAGAACATCTGCACTATGCCATTTTTGCTACAATACTGCATAGTAATTGAACCTTGAAGATAGCCTGCCCAATCACTGTCTGTAAACTTAACCAATTTAAACTCTGAAATTGTGTTGTATCAGACTCTGAGAGCTTACATTAGTCCATACAACACCTTATACTACTTGTAGAAAATTTTCTCTTTGCCTTGAATGGCAAAGTCGTCAAACTGATCAACATAAATTTCTTTAAGTAGATCACCATTCAAGAAGGTTGACTTAACACCAAACATATACACTGACTAACACATATAAGCTCTAAATGCAAGTAGAGTTCTTACAGTGTCAAACCTTTCCTTATACTTCTGAATGGTACTGTCTGCATGATACTTTGTTCTAAACAGCCACTTCACACCACATGAGTGTTTACCCTCAGGATGCTCAACTTCATGCCAAGTTTGAGTCTTCTCTATGATGCTATCTCTTCATTCATTGCTTTTTGCCACTCTACTTCCTCTACTGCATCATTGAAAGTTTCTAGCTCACAAGTAAAAAGAGCTTGTTGTACCTCATAAATTTCTTGCAAGGATCTGAATTTTTGAGGTTGACTTAAACGTCCTTCTGAACTGCGTCTTGACCCACTGCCACTACTAGAATTGGGTGAACTAAGTACTGAACTTGTTGGTGTATTAGCTTCAGAACTCGTTAGACTCTAATTCTTTGTTCGTTCAGCACCTGTGTTAACAGACACATCTACAACCTCTCCATCAATCTTTGGTGAACCAATCATCATATCATTTTGATTGAGAACCTTCAATCCATTCTCATGTTAATGCCCATGACATAATGTCACTGCTTTGAATCCTCTACGACCTTGGAAACCAAAGCTCTTGTTTCAGCAGAAGATAGTTCTAACTGATACATATTGTTAGATGTGTTTCTCACCACTGTTATCGTGGAACCAGATTTATTATCCTTGATAACACACACATTCCCATCAAAGAAAACAGAATAATTGTTTTCCACCATTTGTTATGTCCAACACTTAACAGATTTGTGCTAAATCAGGAATGTAATACACAATATAGATCAGTTTGATCTTACCATCAATATGGACAGCCACAACTCCTATGCGCTCAACTTGAACTTCTTTGTCATCTCCAAGCATCACCTTCAGTTTGTACGACTCATCTATTTGCCACTGTCCAAATACCAAACTATTCTAGACATATATAGACTTTTCTATGCCACAAAAAGTCTAGGTTGCACATCTTCTTGCTCAACAAAGCTTGCTTGCTTCTCCTCTCTCTAACAGGTATCTTGTGTATGATCATACTTCTTGCAATAATGACACTGAATATTTCTCTTGTCTGTACCTCTATTGTACGACTGACCAAAACTGTTAAACTGACCTCTAAGATGGGCATAGTTGTCTCCACGATCTATCAGATCCAAAACCGTGACCTAAATTGTCACACTGCCCTTTGCGACAGACATAGTCGTATGCGCGACTACTTGATCTGAAACTGCAAAATCCAAAATTGTGACCCAAAATGTCACACTCTCCTCTGGGACAGTCATTGTCGTCTGCATGACTATCTAATCTACAACTGCCTGTGCCAGATCTAAAACCATTTTGTTTGGAGTACTCTCCCTTAACCTAAAAAGCCTTTTTCCTCAAACCTTTCAAACTTCTTACCAAGACGATCCTCATGAGCTAATAACAAACTCATCATCTTGTCAAATGTATATGAACTCATATCATTTGCCTCCATAATTGCAGGTACAACACATACTCAAACTTTGGAGTTAAGCTCCTAAGAACTTTACTCACAATAGTCGCACTTGACAAGAACTCACCATAGGACTTCATTTGGTTAACAATGGCTGAAACTCTTGCCAAATACTCGTGCATTGATTCTGTCTCCTTCATCAACAGTGTTTCAAACTGATGATAAAGAGATTGTAACTTGACAGCAATCATCTTCTTATCTCCCATGTATTCTTGCTTTAGAATTTCCCAAGCTTCATGAGATGTACTCACAGTTGAGATCCAAGATAAGATATCCTCATCCGGAGCTGTCTGAATAAGGAACAGTGTCATCGCATCCTTTTTGCGATTCTCACGTAACAGCTAATCAGGTTCCGCAGGATTTACATCTTCAAATTCACTCTCCACCAGATCCCAACTTGATATGTCTACATTTTAGCACATTTAGAAGCATCACTTAGTGCATATTGCATCCATATTCATAGCATTCTCATCATTCTAGAGTCCCTTTTAGGTTCATATTGCATACTATGCATTTTCAGTGCATACATTTGCATATGGAGTGATTTTAGGTACTTTTGGAGCTATTTGGATCGTTTTGGAGCATAATGGACGTGAGGAGTATCATAGACTTGGACCTGAAAGAAAAACACAAGTTTGGAGCACAAATTGGACCAGATTTAGTTCGACTCACTCACTCAACTTGCC
>OVAX01004368.1:0-13657 GCA_900406405.1 Lepidium africanum | reverse complement strand
ATTTACGTAAAATCTATGCCTGTGTTCCAAACAATTATGTGTTTAATCTATGGCTTATAATATGATCTGAGGGATCAATCACTGGCTCTTATGAATGAAGATGACTAACTAATAGTAAGCTCTGCCTTTGTTTGAGTTTTCACTTAAGACANCTTAAGACTAAAGAACAGAGTCCTTTGTTATTAAAGCTATCTGATCTGGATCTGTAATGATTAATCGTTTTTATTGAATAGACAGTAATACGATGTATCTCTGTTTTTGAGGACAGAGATTTGTTTCATTTTTACAGAGACAGTAACTTTTTGTCTTTTTTGGTTTTATTAACTTAGGTGCCCATATTTTTTCTTTCCGTCGCTTCTTTCACGGCCTAAAACGGATCATCTCCTCCGGCGAGAATATACACGGTTCCACGAATCTCCGACCAGGTTACTTGAGTTGACCGAAGATCCAACTGCCACGTCATATCTCCTCCAAATTGGAAGGTTCACCGAAAGGAGTCTTCTAAAAGTGGTAATAAGATAACAAAAGAAGATCCGACCCAGAGTCCGATCCAGGTATGTTGAGAACATCGATTGAGGTGTTTTCCGGCAAAGTCAACGCCGTAGCTATGCAATCGGCCTTGGTCATATCGGCAAAGCAATTTTTTTTTTTTTTTGTTAACTGGCGATGTAATTTTCTCAATGAAGTTTTACGGTTTTGGACAGAGATTGAAGATATATAGAGATAATGAATCTTAAAAACTTTCCCAAATTAGAATTATTTGACACGACTGTGGAGTGAAAGAAAGAATTAAAATGTCCATTAGAATCCAAATTGATTGGTTAAACCTACCAATTGAATAAAAATGTAGAGTTAAAAACACACACAAAAAAATACATAGAGAGACCACGAGTTATCATGCCGGCGACGAATGAGTTGCCTCCGTGTTGAAATATTTCTTCTGTAACAAAATAACGACAGGTACCGCGACAAACACGAGAAGAGCAAGAAGTACACAAGCAAATACTATATTTACCACGGAAATGAGAGTTATAGCTGCTAAAGCGCCGATGAAGTGATTCGAGTGTACAACAAACCTCCTGGCTGAGCAGCCTGATCCAGCTGGTTGTAGTAGCTCGCCCATGAATTCTCCGACGCCGACAACGGCGTATATAATAGAAAGAACAATATATACGTATAACGTTACAGGTGACATAGGGTAGTGTTGGTTCACAATCTGGAGTAATCCAAGAAGTACGCCGTTGATCTTAGCAATGCCTTTGTGGACTTCCCAAGAATATGCGGCGAACTTCTGGTCAGCTTCATGGAAGACCGAAGGCATATTGATATTTGAAATTTAGAAATCGAGAAATTGAGAAGTAATGAGATATTGAGAACTAAAACTGAGGATCTGTTTTGGTGTAATGAAATTATATATATGGACGACTACACCAAAAGTTTGAAACTTATTTGTCCACAAGTATAATAGTTTGTGATTTATTTCTCCCTTAACCAAAAGTTTGAAACTTATTTTCCCCTAAGTATAATAGTTTGTGATCTATATCTCCCTTAACCAAAACTATGAAACGTTTGACTATAGACTATATGTCCACGAGAGAATAAACTTAAGGATCTATTTCTCCCTACACCAAAACTTTGTAACTTATTTGTCCCTAAGTACAATAGTTTGTGATCTATTTCTCCCTTAATCAAAAAGTTGAAACTTATTTGTCCCTAAGTATAATAGTTTGTGATCTATATCTCCCTTAACCAAAACTATGAAACGTTTGACTATAGACTATATGTCCACGAGATAATAAACTTAAGGATCTATTTCTCCCTACACCAAAACTTTGTAACTTATTTGTCCCTAAGTACAATACTTTGTGATCTATTTCTCCCTTAATCAAAAAGTTAAACTTATTTGTTCCTAAGTATAATAGTTTGTGATCTATTTCTCCCTTAATCAAAACTTTGAAACGTTTGACTATACAGTATATGTCCACGAGAGAATAAACTTAAAGATCTATTTCTCCCTACACCAAAAGTTTGAGACTAATGTGTCCATAAGTATAATAGTTTGTGATCTATTTCTCCCTATACCAAAAGTTTGAAACTTATTTGTCTCTAAGTATAATAGTTTGTGATCTATTCCCTCCAACATCACGACATGAAATATGATTATATTTTTATACTTAGAGAATAAACGTAAAGACCTATTTCTCCCTTCACCAAAAAATTGAAACTTATTTGTCCCTAAGTATAATAGTTTGTGATCTATTTCTAACTTAACCAAAAGTTCGAAATTTATTTGTCCCTAAGTATAATAGTTTGTGATCTATTTCTCCCTTAACCAAACGTTGGAAACTTATTTGTCCCTACATATAATAGTTTGTGATATATTTCTCCCTTAACCTAAAGTTCGAAAGTTATTTGTCCCTAGTATAATAGTTTCAGATCTCTTAGAAAAAAAATGTAACACTCGCGTCCCGCAAAACATACGGGTGATTCCAAATAGAACTGTAAAAGGCCGAGATGGTATGACCCGGAGGTGAGAAATGGCTAAGGAAATCCGAACATGCGTGGAAAATGAGTTAAGTTTGTGGGTTTCAGACATGGTCCATGATTTTCGGACAAGACCATGGTTTTATGGCAAAATTGTCGGAACAAGACAAGTTGGTTGGACTGGATAGGGTTGTTGGATTCGACAGGTATGTCGGATTCTGACATGACTGATGTTCGGACCAGATTGGTCGTGGTTCGAACAAGGATGCAATATATTCAGGATAAACTAGTTAGTGGTTGGATAAGATTGATGTTCGAACATATCTGGTTGGTGTCTGGACAAGTCTGGTTGTATTCAGACAAGTTTAGTTGGTGTCTGGACAATGTTGATCGAGGATCGGTCATTTCTGGTCGAGAGATGGTACAGATAGTCTGTACCGCGTAAGGGATTTGGTTTAGTTTAAGTGACTTGATATACCTCAATTTTGTCGGTTTTAAGCTTGTTAATTCGCATGTTTTCAGAATATTTGCTTGCATTTAGAGTCTCTTCAGGTGGAAAACAAGTTTAATTTGGATTATACCTGCGGAGCATGTTTTGGGATGAATCAGAGCAGTTTCTGGAATTTCAGCGGAAGAACACTGATCAATCGATCAACACCTTGATCGATTGATCACTCTCCTCAACGAGAGCTGCGCATGATCTACGGATCAACCTTCTACCCGAGGATCGATCATCAAGTTGATTCGAAAGATGATGTGCCCGACCTTGAGATCGACCAATTTCATTTGGAGATCGACCGATCAACCATGATCAACCGATCAACCTTGATCGATCGATCTACGAAGCTGCGAGGAAAAAAACCTAAATTTCCTATTATGTACCTGCGAGTTTTAGGACCTATAAAAGCTCGTTTTTATTTTATAAAAGCTCGTTTTTATTTTATAAAAGCTTGTTTTTATTTTATTTACAATATATAGAGAGTTCTATTACGACTGAGAGAGTAATCTGTAAGCAAGGAGAAGATTTCCTTCATACTTTTGAGAAGATTTCTGAACCTATTTATTATTCAATTGCAATTCCATGTTTCTATTCATCGTGTCTCTTGTTTCTACTTTGATCATGTCTGAGTAATTTCATAATCAGGTTTAGGGTTTCTAGGGATTCATGAATCGATGATTGGGGATTACATAGGATTTGATAATTAGAAATTCTCCATCTATACTTGTATGTAATGCTTAGATTAGCTTGATTACCTAGTCTATGATTTTAGGTTGTTTACTTTCCAAAAGCTTGTTAAAATCTTGAACTATTGTAGATGAGCAATTGAACTTAACCAATGACAATTGATTGTTAGGATTAATTGTGGACGCATTGAACCTATTCGGTAGTGCATGTTTGCATCATTTGTGCCAATGACAGTTAGGAATTCTAGGTTGCTAAAAAGAGTAATAGATACCACGATAGTGAATTTATTAGATTTCTATGTTCAAGTCGAGAATGACCTTAAATATTCTTGAATAATTTCCCTCATTAGATTCTTATTTCCTGATGAATGCCCAATGCCTGATGCTTTTTATATTGTTTGCAAATTGTTAAGTTGTTAGTCTTTTACATCAATCATTATTTGATATAGCTTGAATTAGAATTGAGTAGTCAAAAGTGCAAACTTGGTTCTTCGTGGATTCGATCCCTAAATACTACTACATTGTTGTGCACTTGCAGTAGATTTATAGGGTTAAAACCTGACCGTATCAAGTTTTTGGCGCCGTTGCTGGGGAACCAATTGGTTGCCTTTTGATTGAGATTCGATTTCTAGTATATACCCTTTTACTTACATTTTTCTTTTGTGTTTTCTTTTTGTTTTTCTTTTAGGTTTATGGTCAGGAGAAGTCAAGGATCAGAAAACCTACTGAGTTTTGATAATGAAGCACTTGCTAGAATCGAGAGAGAAAATTGACAAGCAAGAGCAATGAATCGCGAAAACGAGCAGCTTCAAGAAGATCCTGAACTTCAGAACGATATTCAGAGAAATCAGAATGTGCATCAAACGGTTGAGCAATTGCAGAGGGATATGGACACTCCTTATACATATTGGTGATATGGACACTCCTCATACATATTACCAGAATAGATATGTTATTCGTCCTCCACCAATTCAGAGGCAAGACTATGAGATCAAGCCTCGGTTCATCAGATTGGTAAAGCAATATGTCTTCAACAGTCTTTCGGTAGAGAATCTGATGGATCACATCGAGAACTTCGAAGATATGTGTAGCACGACGAGTTTGAATGGAGTCCCTACAGACTATGTTAAATGTAAGCTCTTCCACCACTTGCTTTATGATAAAGCTTCTAGATGGTTACGATTTTGCCTCCATGTTCGCTTACCATGTGGGAAGAAGTTCGAGCTGCATTTTTAGATCAGGTTTACATCAAGTCGAAGACTGCATCGTTGAGAAAAAAAATTACTGCATTTCAGCAACGTCCTAGTGGGTCCTTGAATGAAGCTTGGGAAAGATTCAAGGAGTACCAACGTGACTGTCCACATCATGGGTATTCGGTGGAATCGAGTAAGACTACAAGAATCTCAATGCAGCTAGTAATGGAGATTTCATGACTGACACATGGGATGAAGCTTTCACCCTTATTGATAACTTAGCTGTAAGTTCTGGTAGCCACTGCCCACAGTATGACCAAGGGAGAAAGATAAATAGTATTGAGACTCAGAAGATAGATGAGCTTGCTGAGAAGAGCGACATGCTTATCAAGGCTAATCAAGGAAATCAGAGAGGTGTGCATCAGTTGGACAATGACAGAGAGGTAGCGCAGGTTCATGATGATTCAGGGATGTCAGATGAGTAGAGAGAAGTTGACTATGTGAACTGGCAAAACAAAGGACATAACCAGAACTATCTTTCTTACAGGAGCACCAACGTCGAGAATCCTTAGAATGTAGTATTTCCAGCTGTGGTAATGCCTCAGGGATCACCTTTTCAGGGGAAACCGTTTATACAAGGTTTGAGTTAGAGATGGAACAACCAGAAGCCTTACAATCAGAACCCAGGAGGTAGTAACTAGCAAAGACCATACAAGCCGTACCACCAGCAAGCGCCGCAAAAGCAGTAGATGTCAGCGAGTTCTTCGGGTAAATCCAATTACGAGATCAAGGCTTTGATCCAACAGCTTGCAACCGAACAGCATAAAACCACTAGAGAGCTCAACACCAAAGTTGATAGTATGTACAAGATCTTAACAATAAGTTTGAATCAGTGTCTGTACACTTGAAGAAGTTGGATACACAAGTGGCTCAAATTACTGAAGCCATGAGAAGACCTCATGGAGCTCTTTCTGGGAAAGTCGAGAAATACCCGAAAGAGTCCTACAATGTGGTTAAGTCTGTATCTGAAGAAAGCAGTGCAATCAAGAGGCAAGCAAGGAAGGGAAATACAGACTGCCAATTCCATTCCTAAGAGAGCTTACTAAGTTTGAGGACCATGGAGAATTCACTATCCTTTGTATTATAGGGAAATTGATTTTCAGTGATGCACTTTACGATTCTGGAGCAAGGGTGAATGTCATCTTACTGGAGATAATGAAGAAGTTGGGGATTGAGTTGATGCAAGAGCATAACTCCTTTATCTCTTTTGGAGACACCACCTCAAAATACCGAAGAGGAAGGCTAGTTGATTTCACTCTTCTTGTTGGAAACTGAAAAGTTCCAACAGATTTTATTGTGGTAAAGATGGTGAAGGGTGGAGCGATTCCAATACTTTTGGGAAGACCATTTCTGAACATTGTGGGGGCTAAGATTGATTTCCCTATCAAGAGTGTGGTTCTAGAAAATGTGAACGAAGAAGTCTCTTATCCCATTAGAGCTTCGACTGGTAATTTTTGTAGGATAATCACTACCTCTAAGGTTAAGGGAGTAGTTTCAGAATCTAAAGTTTTAGTTTCGACATGCTTGGAACATGATGAATTCAAGTATAAATCAAAGGATGAGTACAATGTTTTTTCGTGAGCTTGCAGAATACTCTGTTGATCATAATGATAGATGTATCATTAACATCAAGTCTGTTGATAATTTTGAGGTTATGTCTAGAAATTTTTGTCTTGAGGTTTTTGCATATAAGCTCGGATTAGGAACTTCATGACCATTCACGGCGAAGGAGGTTCATCTTGATGGAACTATAGTGTTGTTGGACACCACATGAGCTGAATTCCACAGGAAATATGAACACTTGAGAGAGTTTATTAATGGTGATAGACTATCAAGGGGAGTGTACATTCTTTCCAAGAGTCAATCCGCCATTTTAGTGGCATGAGAGTCGAGCTAATGACTCTAAACAAGTGCTGAGTGGGAGGCAACCCACTATTAGGTAGTTTTCGCTTTTATAGTTTTTCTGTTTTAATTTAACTTTTTGTTTTGTTTTGTGTTTGTTTTTGGTGAGAAAGTGAACATAATGATCGATCGATCAATCGATGAGGATACAGACGAAGGTGCACGACCTGGCGATCGATTGGTTCGACAAGGATTGATCGATCATCAACTAACGAGACTAAGCGCATGATCCGACGATCGACCGGCCTAGCTGCGATCAATCAATCGTCGAACTCATGGACTTTGTGCATGACTTCACTATCAACTCTAAAGGGATGATCGATCGATCGTCAAAGTTCAACACTATGCGCACGATCTCACGATCAACCTACACAGGTGTGATTGATCGATCGTCTAAAAAGAGGAAGGACGGAAAGCCTGTTGATCGATCGATCAACCCCAAGATCGATCGATCATCGACTCATATAAGTCTTTTGTTTTTTAAAAACCGGTTCAATTCATTTAAATTGAACCGAGAAACACTTTTTAAAACTGAAATCACACTGGTTGATTTTGCATATAAATTGATTTTTTAGGTTGAAGGAGAACTTTGAGAGAAATTTGAGGATTTAGGATTGGAATTGAGATGATGTTAAATTGATTGATGCATTGCTGGATTTTGCTTGTGTTGGTTATTAGTTTTAACAATTGATTTCTTAGTAATCTCATCCAACTCGAATTTTCCTTTTTTCTCATGCTTATTTGTGATACTAACATCTATGTTTTTGCTCGTTTTACAAAAAATGGTCAGTTTAGGTGAACGAAAGCCAGCAAAGAAGGTCAGAAGACCTTCAACATTGGAAGCACGACAATCTTCTGGTAGAAAATCTGATGTTCGAACTCTCCCACCATAACCTAGACTCGAAGGCACTCATTTTTATCCCTACCGTGGGAACAGATTGGATCCTAGCTTGTTGAAGTCAGATCCTGCGTACAAGAACAGGGAAGCAAATGCAGGTTGGCAGAGTTTCCACGGGATCTTCTATGATCAGTTGCTAAGAAACAAGATTTGCTCGACGAAGTTTGTCTGTCCCACTACTCTTGACAAGCTTGCCATTCTAGATGATGTTGGTGGTATGATCGAGAAGCTCGGTTTAAGTACCTTTGTGCACAAGAGTCATTTGCTGTATCAGAACTAGTCCGTCTGTTGTTAGCATCCTGTGATGTTCATCTTGCTGCTGATCGATATACTTTGGTTTATGCTTCCATCTTCACCTTCTTATACAATGGAGTAATGTATACGATGTTTATCAGGGACATATGCAGGTTGTATAGGTTCCCAAAGGAAGCTGAGGGAAGGTTACCTTCTAAGGATGGTCCGGTGAACAATGCCTTGGGGAATTGTTTCGCAGATGGAGGTGTTCAGGGTTGTGATTTGAAGCTCACTCATATCAGGAACTCTGCAGTTCAGATGTTCACCTAGATCATCGGTTCAACCATCCTTGGTAAGGAGGATACAAGAGCAATAAAGAAGGGCAACTTGGAGCTGCTTCATCATGCCATTGTTCGTGTTGTGGGGACGTGCCTCAGCCTTAATATTCTACACTTGACATCAACTAGGGGTTTGTGTTTGTTAACATGCTTACTGAGCGTCGATTCAGAGGATCCTCTGGTGCTTCTCTGAATGAGACAGTAGGTAGTCTCCTCACTCCGATCTTCAGGTTCCATAGGCTTGACCTCATCAACACACAGATGATTGACAAGATCCATCACATGGATACGAGGCTCCTCACGAACTTCACCTATCTGATTGAGCAGATGAAGTAGAGGTACTATGCTGGGGACTGGCAGTCTTATTGGTGCAAGCTTCCTGCTCCAAAGGTCACTTTAGTCATTTGCCACTCCAATGTGCTGTTCGAGCCTCATATCACTCATCCAAAGATTACTCAGCTAAAGCAGACCAATCGTCCACCATGCCGCACCACATCACCCAAACTCGAGGATCCGAACGAGCTTCCACGACCGTCCTCTTCACATGTTGCTGTAGACGTTACGATGGAGCATGTGATTCCAGAGTACTCTACGGAGTATGACTTACCTCCCTTCTCTGATGATTTTATTGACAGGGAGTATCGGTGGTGGCAATTTGAGGTGGAGCAGCGAAAGTACTCTATGCTTAGACGCATCTTGGACGCACTGAGGAAAGTCAAGGTGCATATGCTTTCATGTTTAGGAGAACCCTCTACGGGCAGAGCTGATATGAGTCAAGACTCATTGTTGCTGGACATGAGCTTGCAGATGACTCAGACGAGGAGGATGAGCAAATATGCCTTGTCGTCAAAAAGCAATAGGCAATCGAGAGAATCAGAGTCCTCAGTAGTTCTATCGCCATTCTCACCTTTTTTGTGTTATGTACTTTATTTTATTTTTATTTTTATTTTTACTTTTATGCGTAAGTCGTGGTTTCTTTAAGCTTATTCTCACACCAGGACAGTGTGAAGTAAGTCTGGGGGAGGACACTTGCTGTGACTAACACTATTTTTCTGTTGTTCTTATTTATTTTTGCTTTTATTTTCATACATTTTCTGTTTTATTGCGTCTTTTTGAGTCTAAAAACTGATTGCAGGATCTATGATTTTCGAGGATTATTGCATTGTCATAAACTAAGAACCATCGATTTATACTTGTCAGGTATCGATCGACTCTTGGAAAACCCAGAGACTAAGCACCTTCTCATTATCACCCATGCCCATCTCAGTATTTGAATAATCCCATGCCGATTTCACACATAACCTGACATAGTTTCCTCGTCAAGGGAGTTGCATACATCGGATCAGTTTCTTTTCTTGGTTTTGTGACAAATATTTCCTTGTAAGTATGGTTTCCCTTCTCTACATCATTTCAAGCATTTATGCTTAATTTTGAAGTAACTACACAACAAAGTTGTGCATTGTGGTAAGCTAAGGGTAAATGTCTTTCAATGATGCTGCTCGTGTTTGAGTGATTTTGGTAAGCTGAGGATAACTCCAATGGTGTTACCACTCACTTGAGTATCACTACTGACTGAGAGAGCCTCCAATGAAGCTACTCTTGTTTACATGCTTTGAGTTACCAAAGAACCAACCAATAAAAAAAATGATACCCTAGGTAAGTAAGGAGAGATTGGTTGAATGAAATGAGAGGAAAGAAACCATATTGAAGGTAGTCTTGAGAATTGAGAGAGAAACTCTTATGCCTTTGATCAATATTCCTCGATGAGACTGCACCTATATACATTAGGAAGTTGGTAGGGTGCTTTCGGGTCACTTATTTGGATTGTGGAGTTTAATCAGGATAGTTGCTAAGTCTGGGGGAAGTACAAGGTGGTCTCGATTTTGTCAGGTAAATATCGTGTGGTTTCTACGGGATTGATATGCAATTTTCTAATGACGAATGAGTTCTTTTGAGTGGAATCTTCCTATTAGTCTTTTTTTTTCTTTGCTTGAGGACAAGCAAGAAGCTAAGTTTGGGGGAATTGATATACCTCATTTTTGTCGGTTTTAAGTTCGTTAATTTGCATGTTTTCAGAATATTTTTTTGTAGTTTAAAGTCTTTTCAGGTGGAAAACAGGTTTAATTTGGATTATACCCGCGGAGCATGGTTTGGGACGAATCAGAGCAGTTTCTGGAATTTTGGCGGAAGAACGCTGATCGATCGATCAACACTTTGATCGGTCGATCACTCTCCTCAGCGAGAGCTGCACACGACCTGCGGGTTGATCTTCTACCCAAGGATCGACCGATCAAGCTGATTCGAAGGATGATGGCCACGACCTTGAGATCAAGCATGATAGATCGATAAACCACTTGATTGATCTATCTACGAAGCTGTGAGGAAAAAATCCTAAATTTACCAATTTTGTACATGCGAGTTTTAAGACCTATAAAAGCTCGTTTTTATTTTATTTGCAACATACAGAGAGTTCTATTACGGCTGAAAGAGTAATCTGTAAGCAAGGAGAAGATTTCCTTCATACTTTTGAGAAGATTTCTGAACCAATTTATTATTCAATTGCAATTCCATGTTTCTATTCATCGTGTCTCTTGTTTCTACTTTGATCATGTCTGAGTAATTTCATAATCAGGTTTAGGGTTTCCAGGGATTTAGGAATCGATGATTGGGGATTACATACGATTTGATGATTAGAAATTCTCCATCTATACTTGTGTAATGCTTAGATTAGGTTGATCACATAGTCTATGATTTTAGGTTGTTTACTTTCCAAAAACTTGTTAAACTCTTGAACTAGTGTAGATGAGCAATTGAACTTAACCAACGACAATTGATTATTAGGATTAATTGTGGACGGATTGAACCTATTTGGTAGTGCATGTTTGCATCATTTGTGCCAACGACAGTTAGGAATTCTAGGTTGCTAAAAAGAGTAATAGATACCACGATAGTGGATTTATTAGATTTATATGGTCAAGTCAAGAATTGAGCTTAAATGTTCCTGAATAATTTCCCTCTTTAGATTCTTATTTCCTGATGAATACCCAATGCCTGATGCTTTTTATAGTGTTTGTAAATCGTTAAGTTGTTAGTCTTTTACATTAATCATGATTTGGTATAGCTTGAATTAGAATTGAGTAGTCAAAAGTGCAAACTTGGTTCTTCGTGGATTTGATCCCTAAGTACTACTACATTATTGTGCACTTGCAGTAGGTTCATAGGGTTAAAAATTGACCTATCATGACTGGTCAGACCCGGTTCAAGCTAAGGAACTAGGGTTAGTGTTTCACAAGAAACCTTATAATTAGAAGGCTTTGTCGCCGCCGTTGGAGATAACATGAATATAAAAGAACATATCTTTCTAAGGAAAGAAGGAAAGGTTTCGGTGGTTATGGATTGACTGAGATTGGATGTGATCCACAGGTTCGAAATATTCTAAGAGTTAGATTGAAGGTTTGGTGTTTATATGAGAAAGGGTTGATCGTGAATCAAAGGTTACATAGACATGCTTAGATGAGACCGAGACGTAATTAGATGAAGATCATGTGTATCTCATGGGTTTCTGAGTAGTTCATGGCTACGATCGAAGAGTTTGGATTTTGGTGCAGGGTAGGTTGACCGTTTATCAATTTTGTCAAATATTTCTGAGAGTTGTTCGATGGATTACCGAACAAGGTGCGATAAGAGGTGTTTGGAATCCAATAATGGCTAAGTTGGTGGTGCATAACTATGAGATCATGGTTAGATGGGCTCGATAATGTTTAAGAAAATTCTAGAATCAGGCGATGCAGTCAACTGAATGATTGACAAATCTGAGAGTTGGCGCGAGGAAGATGCGATGCAGAGTGACATGATGTCAAATGCTACTAACGGAATGGGTGTCCGTTGGTGGAAATAGATCACTGGTGGTCTCAAAGGCGTCGAGCCATCTATCCTTATTACTTAGTCATTTTATGGGGTGGTTGGCTATGTGAGTGGGTAATAAGGGGAGATGGCAGAGGGTAAACAAGTCAGTAAAGAAATATATTTGGTTAAAGATGGTGCGATTGATGGTCAAAATAGACAATGATAAACTCGGACCATGGCACTGCACGATAAAGGATTGATCGGAAATAGTTAAGGAAAATTGGATTTATCTTCGGGAAAGTTGAAAGTTGCTCGGATGCGGGTTTAGTTGAGACGTACGCGGAAAAGTAAGTGCGTGGAGTCATTGAATGAGTTACAAAAGGAGCCAAATCAAAAGTGGGCCAGAACTTAGTAATACAGACTAATATGGGAAACAGACAAGGCATAACATGGTTCGGCACATGATGAGAAACAAACAGGTAGACTGATAAGCATGCAAGGTGAGAGCAGTCTGGGAATAAGTCTGTACAACAGACTGGGTTTAAGGCAGAACAGGACGTGGGATGGTCGGAATAAGAGACTAGCTATATATTGGATTAGTTTCTGGTACAGACAGACTGAATAATCTAAGGTATGTGTAACTATGACTTGTTATGATTCTAGCTGCGTAAGATAGGTAGAACAAAATGGTTAAGTTGTTGGATTGAATAGTTTGGGCTGTGTGGAATGAACTGAAAACTGAATATCAACTAAGTCTAGAAGTGGAATATCAACTATGTGTTCGGCTTGCCCATGGTCGAACTGAACCTGAACTTGGACAGTATGTTCGTGAATTGTGGGTTTAGAACCTAGAAGCCTTCGTGGTAAGGCATGGTCTAAAGGTTGCTAAGTTAAAGTGTCCGAAAAGGTGCGTTCTGGATGCGGCCTCTGGAAAACTTGGTTGGGAATCACAAAAAACCCATTGAAGAAAGAAACCTAATTCNCATTGAAGAAAGAAACCCAATTTAACCAAGCCCAAAGGAAACATGAGATTGAAACTAAGCCCAAAACCGAAACAAAATTGAAACTAGCCCATAGAGCTATTAATGTGTTAGGTATGAGTTACTACCGTACACATGTAGAGCATTATCATATAATTAAAAGGTAAAATTAGGTAACTATCATGATAAGTTTTAGTATTTACTTCTTAGATGTATCCTCAATTCATAGGATACTGTTACAAACATTTGGACCATTTTCTCCCTACTTACTTATTAGAAAATACGAATATTTTATTTGATTTGTAGAATTAATCTTCTTCCTTTTACTTTCTCTCACTTCTCATCTCCTTCTCTCACGTTATTCTATCTTCTTCCTCTGTTTTTTCCCACACAACTTTTACAGTTACATCCTCTTCTCCTCTATTATATCTTTTTTTTTTCTAAAAAAATCAGCTTATATCAATTATCTTTAAATGTTAGGAAATTAGATCTTTGTAATTGAGTTTCACGATTAAATCATTAGATTTAAGTGGCTTC
>OVAX01004367.1:0-13662 GCA_900406405.1 Lepidium africanum | reverse complement strand
TAAATGAATGAAAACGTATGCAAACTATGAAGCTAAAATGGGCAAAATGCATGAATATCAGGGTTGCCAGCAAGGTTCAACCCGAGTCAAGGGTTAGGTCTCACTCAGCAAGAGCGACAAGAGCTGGTGGATCTCCGGGTCAAGCACGAGCACTTAAAGCAGACCCTAAGGCAGACCCAAGCCACACAAGAGAGGACTGAAACTCAAATGCCCAAACTCATGCAGATGTTCGACACTCCCCCATCTTTCTCAACAGATAGCGAGACTCAGAACCCAATGATTTAGTTTAGGATCGTACTAATATATCTAAACGTTTTATATTTTGTATGAAAAATATATTTATTAAAAACAAAATATTAAATATAAAAAGTATATTTACAAAATCATTTCAATTAATTTTGAAAACAATTAATGTAATTAAAAAATATTATATATATTCCCGTCAGAAACCATCGGAAATGACCGACGACTTCCGACGGGTTAATATCTGACGGATACCGACGGAGTTTAGTTCCTACTGACAGGTCAATTTATGACGGACACCGACGGTCTGTATGTCCGACGACTGGCAACAGCCGGCGAGCCGACCAACTCTGACAGGTTGGGGCTGACGGCAACTAACGGGTGTGTCCAACGACATTCGACGCGCCTTTCGTCGGAACTTTGTCGTCAGAACTGACAGAATTTGTATTTTCGACCAGGCTATACCGACAACCATTTCTTGTCATAATGTCATCGAAATATCAACTTTCCGACGAGATTGGCCGTTTGAATTTGCAGTGTAATCTTGCGGTGAGTATTTGTATGTCAAAAACTAAACTCCAAAAAAACATAGTATCGAGCAAGTAATATGATAGATAAGTTATCTATTTAGGATATTGAAATTTTTATCATGAATATACTCTATAAGACTATGAACAATGGTTCAATTTTTCAACACCACTCATTTTTCTCTTTTTCTACTCCACATCATCTTCTCTTTCTTTCACCTAATCATTCAACACCCTTTCAATTTTTATACCATTACAATAGTTTTATTTAATAAAATTCAACACTCTACCCTACTAATTTTATTTTATATTCTTATTTTCAATTAGATATTATATTCATTAATAATAATAAATAATTAAAACTAAAATAACTCAAATAATAATACAGGAAATCAAAAATATTTTTATTAAAACACAAAATATTACAAAAAAACAATAAGTTAAATTACAATACAATACATAAATATTAACACACCACATTTAAAAAAATCACAACACACAACTAGAAAACACACATAATTTATTTGTTACGACAAATTCAACACAAAAAACAAGAAAGCTCTTAAAGTTATATAGTTGGACTGCTCTTATTTGGACCGCTCTCATTTGGACCGCTCATACCACCAAACGTCATTTGTGTTGAAAATTATGTTGTTTGAGATGAATATGGCATCATCGACCAATAATATGGATATGGATGATACTTCGGAACCGCTAAAGGTATTGTGAAATTGGGTGCGAATCCATAATTTGGCATATTTTGTGGGTGTGGTTAATTAGAATACTGATTGGGATTTGGGTACAGAAAATGATGATTAGTAAAATTTTGGGTATTGAAATGGTTGTTGTTGTGATCCATAGTATCCAAATCGTGTGTAAAAATTAGAGTTTATAAAAAAATTTAGTTGAAAACTAAAAGAAAAAAAAAAAATTTATGTGTCAATAAGTCTCTATTTATAGAGTACAAAAAATAATAAATTTTGGTTTTTATTTTTATTTTTTCAATTTAAGAAATGAAAATAATTTAGTTAAGAGATCTTAGATAAAAAAAATCTATAGAATTTGAATGACAAATCAAAATGTAACACATATGCAATCTTCTTTCTCTCACCTTCCCATCCGTTTTTCTTCAAAAAAAATATGGTCCATTTTTATTAATTGTTTATTGATTTCAACCTGTTGAAATTCAACAGTCAAACTAGTCATGTCATATTTTCCATTTATTCGACACCCTCTTAGAGTACTTTCAATGGAAGCTCTTAACTCAAGTTTCTTAAGATTATTAAAATGAAAAAAAAAAAGGTAAGAAAAAGTAGGAGGGAGGAAGAGAAACGGTTCTTAGAGCAACATTATCAATAGTTTCTTAAAAGAGAGTTTCTTAACAATATTTTAATCAATGGATTCTTAAAAATTTGTGCAGAAATAAATTTTAATATTTAAATAAAATTGATTCAATCAATGAATGACACATCATTAAAGAGTTTCTTAATTTTTTTTAGAGAGTTTCTTCTCTCTTATCTCTACCCATTTTTAATAGTTTTCTTTTTTTTATTACTAAGAAACTTATAAGATCCCTCCAATAATGTTGGTCTTAAACAAGAAATCTAAAGAACGTTTCTTACCAAATGTCAAATTTTTATTAGACAATGCATTTAAAAGTTTTAAATTTAAATAAAAATTAAATTCTTATAAAAAATATTATTAATTTATTATTTAAAAACTCCTCACCGTTGGAGATGGTCATGGTTTCAACTGTTGAATTTTTTTTTCAACAGATATTATACTGACACCTTCGAAATCTTAGCGGTCAAAACTAGTAAATGTTTGGATTTAATACTCCAATGGACCGTACCTACGAAAACCTTATGTGTGTGTGCATGTGTGGGGGTTATATAATGCAATATTGTATAAAATATTTAAAGCTGTGAAATGTCCGATTCATAGTTTAATTCATACTTTAAAATCCTTTTAATCTACTAGTATAGCAGGGAGGAATCGAACTCTGGTGCGACCACCGGAATGAAAGTAACTTTATTGCCTTGAATAATTAGTTGGATCATCCTAACCACTAGATTGAGAGTAATTCGGCAAGGTGTATTCTTTATAATGTTCTAAAAATTGACAACAACAGATTTTAAATGAGAAAAAGGTTAGCTGTTACAGAAGAAAAATAAATAGAGTAGTAGAGAACTCTTATACACTACCTTATTCTTTTGCACATTAATTATTAATTACTATACATACTTGGATAAACCATATAACTCAGCTTTCAGGCAATCCGATGAACAAGTCAGTTTTGACATCCGATTTGTTCATGTCTCCACAACCACATGAATCTGCATTCTTCTCACTCTCTAGGTTTCTCGGTTGCAACCACAATGGCTTTTCTTCTAACTGAAATGTCATGTTATTTTCCTAAACTCAATGGAAGAAGCAAAATAAATTCGATACGTAAAAAACAAAAATCATATCTCTACTCAAGAGTCAAATCTAACAACAACAACAACAACAACAACAACAACAACAACAACAACAACAACAACAACAACAACAACAACAACAACAACAACAACAACAACAACAACAACAACAACAACAACAACAACAACAACAACAACAACAACAACAACAACAACAACAACAACAACAACAACAACAACAACAACAACAACAACAACAACAACAACAACAACAACAACAACAACAACAACAACAACAACAACAACAACAACAACAACAACAACAACAACAACAACAACAACAACAACAACAACAACAACAACAACAACAACAACAACAACAACAACAACAACAACAACAACAACAACAACAACAACAACAACAACAACAACAACAACAACAACAACAACAACAACAACAACAACAATAATTACGGTTTATAATGGTTTATTTTCTAACATATAGTTTGTCAAACTTTTCGCCAATATATGGATCTTTCAATAAGCAAATTCCAAGTACTTACAAGTTTTTGCAATTTTTATTGCTCTTTCTAACTCTTTAGCTCTCTCTAACTCTCTGGACCTTTCAATGTAAGAGATAGATGATTCCAAAACAAAATATGTACGTGTAAGAGATATACTCTCGAACAAACAGTTATATAAAAACCTAACATGTATGAAATACCTATCATTATAATGAGTTGCTATAATAAAAGTGAAAGATTAAGACCTAACAATTAAAAGGTTGTGTATATATATACCAATTGGTGCAGCCTAGTGTTCTCGTTCAAGACCTCTCTCTCTCCTGCAATCTAGTGAAGTGAACAAAATTAACAAAACAATTAGAAATCACATCCGCTTAAAAAAATTTTAAACGAAATTAGTATAGTACCTGTGCTTTTAGTTTTCCTATCGCATCTTCCTTTAACTTAGCCTGCCAAGATCATAGAATTTGGATAAGCAAATACACATATGTCTCACAGAATATGTATAAGAAAAATTCTTTACAAAATCGTATGTCCATTTTTGTTCAATACATTATGACAACATATATAGAGACTGTAATATGATAATCAAATTTTATTATCTCCGTAATTATTAACTCTTAATGTGATCATTTACCTTTCTTGATCTGACAATACTGAGGCTTTTCTCAATTTGGATACCTGTCTCCTTGAGTTCCTCCACCGAACACGAATCCAAATCTTGTCCCATCAGCCTCCTGGAGATGTTTATTAGAGTGTATACGTACAATCACAAATTTCATATCAAAAGAATATATATATATATAGGTCAATTTCCGACGATCTAGACTAGACTCAACAGTAGAATACCATAAGGAATCTGTCTGAAATGGTCATTGCATACGGATTCCTGATGGCTTTTGCCGTCGAGACTGAGGTTTTTTCTTGTAATGATATGCAGTATAGATACAGAAAGATGAGAGACTCACCGGCAATGAAATTGTAGATGTTCAATCTTGTTCACCATTATCGCCATTTGGTTTTTGAGTTCTTGCACATATTTCTGTCTTTGGAGTCTATCTGCCCCAAAATACTCCCTCCTAAAGATCTCATATTGTTCCATAATCATCTTCATGCTGAATACATTTTCAAGAGCATTTTCAATAGATTGATTTCCGAAATTGTTATCATGATCATATTATATATATAAATATATGTGTAATATTTTTATGCATAATAAATATATATTATTATAGTACATTAATTTGCATATATATACATATATATACACACACACAAATTACATGTACCGTAAACATATTTAACCAAACATAAACGTTCAATTCACTCTTGACCTATCTCATGATAAACTACTAAATTTTTCCAAGCTAGGATGGTTACATATATATATATATATATATATATATATATATATATATATGTTTTAGTTAGTGAGACTTGGTATATTTATAGTAATTAATGATTCTATAGAAGTATAACTTAATGGCTAGCTAGCTAGGACCGTCACAAACTCAATAGTAATAGCGTTACATATTATACTAACTAGGAGATCCAGGGGTTACAAGTTCAGACCCTTGGCACAAAGCCACAAGATCTTGTCTCATACATCATGTAGTTTCCAATTCTTAAAACGGTCCAATTGTACTGTATGGCATCATCACTGACATTTTTTTTCATATTATAACGTGTCAAGTACTCATTTCAGAATGAGTTCCAATACGAGGTTCAAAATTCAAGAACGCTTTTTCGGAAAACCTTTAATCACTTAGTTCGTGCCTAAAGAGGAACTTAATTAGCTTCAAAACCCTTATAGTCAATAAATTCGATTAAGTTTTAATTCATTATATAAATTTCCGTTATTCTACAAATTACAAGTTTTTTGAAAGAGTATTAATTAGCAAAGTATGAAAGGGCATTTATATGTAACAGTTTCTAAATGATTGTATAGATAAATATGTTAAGTAGATTCATATATACAAGACATGGATGCTTACTCGGAGCTAGCGAAATCATATAATCTTCCATTCTGAGAGAAGACAATGGCAGCGACTTGAGCATCGCATAGAACTGAAAGCTCGTGAGCTTTCTTTAAGAGACCTTTCCTTCGTTTAGAAAAGGTGACTTGTCTGCTCGTCACGTTCTCGATTCTCTTTATCTCAATCTTCCCTCTCACCATCTTCCTGCCAAGATTACTGAAACTCTAAAGCTGAGTGATTTTAGGGAAAAGAAAAAAGGATTCTGTTCGAAAGAAAATGAACTCACTTGGATCTATAGACCCAGAAATGATTTCTTTAGAACGGAAGCGAGATCCAAGAGTAGAGAAGCTCTAACCTAAAAGTCAAAGTAATAACTTCCCCAGAATATGTTAGGAGAATCTGAGAAAATAAAAATAAGAAAACCCCACAAAAACTCTTTTCCTAAATCTCTTAAGATTCGATTTAAAGGCCTCCAAAGAAGGGAGATTTGTTCAGACCAAAAGAATCCGATCAAGAAAATCTGTGATATATATGTAAGGAACAATTTTCACAAGAAAAGAAAAGATAAAAGGAAATTGAATGAAGATGAGGATTAATTGGTGGAAGAGAAAATGAATGAATGAGTCGGAAACTAGATGCTTCACTAATTTAGTCTCTCTTTCGTCTACCTTTCTTAATGTGAGATACAAACCCTAAGTTTCATTAGTTTTGCTTCTGCTCTCCGAATACTTCGTCCAATAAATGAAAACATTTTTATTCTGTGGATACTAATCAGATTATCCCACGTTGCAGAAGCATATTCTGTTGAAAAATAAGTTAGTAAATATAAGCTTGCTTAAGACATGTCCAAATATTTTGGGCCTGATTGGTTTGCGATTTTGTTGTTTTAGAATATAGGTTTTTTTTTGGTCAGAATGTAGGATATAGGCTTTTATGGGTGTAATTTTTTATAGGATTTTATTTTTGTAAAATTTTATAAATCTGTATTAAAGTGGGATACACTTTCATTTTGACTGTGTTATAAACTTTAGGATAAAAATTAACTTATAGTTTATAACAACTCTTAAAAATAGGCTTGAGATAAGTTTTGTTACTGATATTTATTTTAAAAATCTAAATTAATAAAGATTTAATGAAAAAACATTTAAAAAGCTATAAATAAAATAAAAATCGGTTACAAATTCAGTTATTGATTCGGTTCCGGTTCTGGTTTGGATTTGATTTTCCGGGTATATAGATTTAAGATACCTTTTTGGTATTCTATCGGGTTCGGTTCATCTAATTCGGTATTTCCTTATTTTTATGTAAGACTTATCCAAATATTTTTATTGTTTGGATAGAGTTTGGTCCAGTATAGATCGAGTTCGGGTTGTTTTTATATATATAATTTTAAAATTAAAAGAGATTTAATAGAAAAACTCTAAAAAAAATTGTTCTTGATTTGGTTCGGGTTCAGGTTTAGGTTTGGTTTTTCAAATACACAGATTTATGATCTATTAAGGTAATTTATCGTGTTCGTTTCGGGTTCGGTTTCTCTAATTCAGGTTAATTTTGGTTCGGATTTTAGACCTCTAAAATAATATTCAAAATATCAACACGGGTTTAAGAACCAAATAAACACGGTTGAAAAAATAATCAAATCCCACGCTATAGCGTGGGTATATATCTAGTCTTATATATTAAAGCGGAAGGCACTTTCATTTTGGCCGTATTATAAACTTTAGAATAAAAAATAACCTAAAGTTCATAAAAACTCTTAAAAATAGGTTTATTGTTACGCACTTTTATATAAAAATTCAAAATTAATAAAATTTTAATAGAAAAAAATTAATAAAACTAAATCGGATACAAATTCGGTTATTGATTCGGTTTTGGTTCGGGTTTGGATTCAAAATTCCTGGTACATAGATTTAGGTCTCTTTTCCGATATTTTTTCGGGTCTGGTTCCTCTAATTCAGTATTATGGTTCTTTTGAAGTAAACTTCTTCGGGTATTTGTTAATTTTTGGATATGATTCGCTTCGGAATAGATCAAGTTTAGGTTCGGGTATTTTTATATAAAAATTAAAAATTAACAAAACTCGAAAAAGCTAAAATTCGGTTCTTGATTTGGTTCCTCAGTTCTGGTTTTTTGGGTACATAGATTTAGAACCCATTTGGAACTTTTGTCGGGTTCGGTTCCTCTAACTCGGATTAGTTTTGGTTCGGGTTTCGGGTTTGTTTAAAGCATCTCAAAAACTATATTTCAAAATATCGACACGGGTCTAATAACTTAAATGAACATGATTTAAAATAACAATCAAAACAATCAAATCTCGCATTACAATGCGGGTATAACCCTAGTTTTAGTTGTAAATTTTTGGCTCTTCACGATGAAAAAAACTTCCATAGATAAAAACTTTATCAAGAGCATTAATTGGCTTAATTTTAATGCTCAAAAAGAATTTTATCAAGCAATCACAATTTAATTTACTGTTTTTGTGTTTTTCTTTGGAAAAATAAAGTATAGAGGGAAAGTAAATGAAAATACTTATGGTAGCTTAAAAAAAACAAAAATACTTATAATAATTAATATTACTAAAACTAGACTGAAAAAATGCTCTCAGACTCATTTATCGAGGAAACCATTTCATCACCATCTCTGATGCTGGTGATACCGGATTCAGCGGAACTCGCTGGCGTGGGATTTCATCTTCATTGCTATAACTCTCTTGCTCTCTGTCTCTTACTCTCGCTACTTTTTTTTCTTTTTTTCACTCAGTTTCTTCATCTCTTTCCCCTCCTCTGCCGAAAATTATGGCTTTGTTGAAGCTAGAAGCTCTGGTTTAAGAGGCCATAGACATCTTCAACATCTACACCTCTGTCTCTTCCCGTCGGAGCCGAATCATGTGTCTCTCCCTCTGTTTTATCTTCCGCCGCTGCTCATGTCATCTGTGTTGTCTGTTTTGTTTCTAATTTTTTTTGGTGGCTCACGCCTACCAAGATCACCATTATCTCTCCTCTTGTACCTAGATGCTCAAAGACACATCGTGGGACCATGGCCGAGCTCAACTTCCAACTCCACCGTTGTTGTGTTACTTGTTTAACTCGGCAGTGTGTGGTTGTCACTTCAACTCCAGCGTCTCCCTGTCATTTATATCCCTCCCCTATCTCGCGACACAAAATCCAATCGTCGTGGTACATTACCTCGTCAGAAGCGTCAAACTCCTTGTTAGTGTACGAACAGCGGCTGTCAAAGCTTTACCAGCTAGGGCAACATGTTGATGTCTACTCTTTAATGGGTTTTATTGGACCTTGCAACAATTTGGGTCTGTCTGTTGGTTTTTAAATAAACAAAGGTATTACTCTAGCTTTCTTTTAAATGGCCTTTTACTAATGTTTGCAGGGGACACAAGATTAGTAATGGGATTTAGGAAGGAAGTTAGTGGATATCTATTGGGTTCTAGACATCTTTCTAGGTATTATTATCTTCGAATCTCATTGAACCTGGAGGTATCTTCAATCTGTGAGAAAATTGTTCAAAGCTTGAAGCGAAATCAATCGGTCTTCAACTATTTGGTGTGTTCAACTACCTTTTATGGCGACAAGATTAGGATTGGTTCACTCTCCTTGGGGGCAAGAACCCAATTCCAGCCCTTATCAAAAATTCCATTGTGTTCGAGTTTACTCCACATTGTCTATGCTTTGTATTTTCTTCATTATGCTGATGTATTCAAAAACGTTTAATTAATAAAATCAGTAGCTGTTTGACAAAAAAAAATGAGTTTTTTTTTTGTCAACATTGGGCCGCAACTGGCCGGCCCATTAGCCAAGTTCATGCATAATGCAGGCGGCAGGACTCGACCCCTCGACGTGCAAGTGCGTCTTCCTTTAGTGGACTTACCACATATCACTAGACTAAAGGCCACTTGCATTCTGGTATGAGTTTAATAGAGAAGTTTTCTTATTTTACTATATATTCCATCCGTCTCAATATATATATAAATAATATTTTAATTTTTTTGTTTCAAAATATTTGATTTCTTAGATTTCTAACATAAAATCTTGATTCATTTTCTTCATTTAACCCTATTACATATTCATATTAACTACTTAGAACATTTAAGATTTTTTGCATGTTTATGTGTAAATTTAAATGCATTTGATATATTAAAATTATTATTATATTTCACTAATTTTCATAATGAGTTCAGTAATATTAAATAAAAGTATAAAAGAATTTTGTATTAAAGTTTTTAAGAAATTTTTTAATATGCCACATTAAACATTTAATATCATAAAATATAGATAATATTTTACTTTATCCAATTAGATGTACCTTAAAGCCTGAGGACAACTCAGTCCTACATTTTTTTTTCCTATAAAACCGATTATATTACTTCACCATTTAGTCAGCAAAAAATATGTAAAAGCTGATATGAAACCTTAATCACCAAGAAAATTACGATAAACATTGCTGATTGTGTCAATTGGTTTCTAAATTATAGATGATATTTATTTATTTTAAAAATAATATGTTGTTTGTGAATTATCTCATATATAATAGTCTCCTTTTGTTTTTTTTTTTTTTTGCAAGACCATTTTTTTTGTTTGTACCTATAGTAGCATATGAGGAAAGGACAAGTAATACATCATCAAATCTTGCTAATGACCAGTTTGATACATAACATTATATATTCTCATATTCGATTAGTTTTGAGTTAGACGTTATCGACATATATAACAATGGAAGGTTTAGAAGTTGCAGATGCACAACATTCCAACATACATGTCAGCCTTAATGTGATACGGAAAATATGATCGATCTCAGCACCCAAATTAATAGTGTTGCATGGTCATCTCTTCACCTTATCGTCAGGAAATCGGATTTTTTTTTTTAACAAAAAAAACAAAATATTCTTTAAGATAGTCCAAAGTTTAAAAATCTTCATCTTAGGGAAGTGGGAGTAGCTTTAAACTGTAAGGCTGCCATTAATGCTTCATCATGACTTTTGTGTGAGATTAAATAGAATTTTAGAGATTAAGAGGGAGCTTTAAGAGAGATTTAATGAAGAATTAAAGAGGAAGAATGGAGATAAAGATTTCGATGGTGAGAGAGATTTGGGAAGAAGAAAGATTTCTTTCTCTTAACATTACAAAATGGTGAATACAACCTATATATAGCTAGTGTACAAATTAACCTATCTATACATACAAACATATTTAATTCAAATTTGTATTGACATGTGACTATGCTTAACTATAAATAGAAGTTGCTTTTGTGTATGTTGAAAGAGAAGGGAGGACCTTCCCTCTTTGGTACCAACGGTCAGAATGTGCTCTCTTAGCACATGTGAGTTCACTTAATTATGCTCATCCTCTCCTCTCAAAACCGAGGCCCACTTGGTTGCATTTCTTCCATCTAGTTTTGCCTTGTGTCACACTCTACCTCTTTCTCCAATTTAAATCATAGTTCTAACACTCCCCCTCAAGCTTGAATCCATAATGGGATTCATTAAAGAGCAAACTTGAAATTTGTGACTCCTCACCTCATTAAAAACCTAAGGGGAAAACCCAATTGGGACAAAACCACCTTAGGGAAAAAGAGTATAGATCATTGTCACCATTTGGGTATCTCAATCAACCCAAGTTTTGAGTGTACAAACTCACATACCTTTGTGTTGGCGGCTTTGGTGAAGATGTCCGCCAATTGGTCCGAGCTTCGTGTATAGCATGGCAAAATTACCCCTTGTTCTACTTTCTCTCGGACCTTGTGACAATCAACCTCTATATGTTTGGTTCTCTCATGGAACACCGAGTTGGAAGCAATGTGAATTGCCGCTTGATTATCACAATGCATAGTGATTGGTTCTTTGGTCTCCACTCCCAAATCCACAAGCAATTGTTTTAGCCATATGATTTCATCTGTGAGCTTCCTCATTGCTCTATACTCGGCCTCCGCACTTGAACATGAAACTACCTTTTGCTTCTTGCTCTTCCATGTCACAAGATTAACTCCAAGAAACGTGCAATAACCACGTGGTTTATTTTCGGTCTTGTCTATCTCCGGCCCAATCTGCATCACAATATCGTACAAGAGTTATGCTCTCATTTCGTCCCATCCATATGCCTTGTTCCCTAGTGCCCTTGAGATACCTAAGGATCCTATCCACCATAGTCCAATGGTGCATCCTTGGAGCTTGCATATGTTGACTTACTTGGTTTACCGCAAAGCATATGTTCGGCCTTGTTATCGTGAGATATATCAACTTCCCCACTATTTTCCGGTATAGATGTATATCCTCAAATAGATCATCATTCTCCCCCTTGCATGTGGCTTTGTAGGCATCTTCAAGGGGTGTGGCTGCCGGTCTTGTACCTATATCACACTCACTCAAAAGATCAAGTGTATATTTTCTTTGAGAAAGAAATAGTCCTTCCTTAGAATGACATACCTCTATTCCAAGAAAATACTTCATCTCACCTAGATCCTTGATGTCAAATACAGATTTAAGGTGAGTTTTGATACCTTTCATGCCGTCTTTGTCACTCCCCGTGATTATGATGTCATCAACGTACACAAGAATAACAACTATACCATTTGCACCTTGTAAGGTAAAGAGAGTATGATCTGCTTCCGATTTCCGGAAACCATGGTCACGCAAGGTATGGCTTAGTTTGTGATACCAAGCCCTTGGAGATTGCTTTAGACCATAGATGGCCTTGCGTAACCACAAAACATTGCCGGGTCGGACAATGTGTTCTAGACCCGGTGGAGGATACATGTACAACTCATCTTCAAGTTCACCTTGGAGGAATGCATTCTTGACATCCATCTGCCATAATTCCCAATCAAGGTTAGTAGCTAAGGATAAAACAACACGTACCCTATGGATTTTGGCAACCGGAGCAAAAGTGTCATGGTAGTCCGTCCCGTAGGTTTGTGTAAATCCGCGAGCTACAAACAGGGATTTATGTCGATCAATGGTGCCATCACTGTTGTACTTGATTGTAAAGATCCACCAAGATGTAACCGCCTTTTTCCCAAGGGGAAGTTCGGCCTCGTCCCATGTATGGTTCCAAACCATTGCATCATGCTCATTAGTAACCGCATCACGCCACTCTTTGTGTTCCTTTGCTTCTTCATAGGTCTTTGAATGAAAGTATCCAGCTGAGTTAAGAAGGTATGATGTTCTACCGGTATGGTGGAAAGATCGCATGATACTTGGTGAGGATGTCCTACGGCAATGTTGTTGTAGTACATTCGCGGATTCACCCAAGTGGAAGGATTCCGAAGTCTTTGACTTCTCCTTAAAGCCTGTGGAGGTTCTGTAAATAAAGGGGCGTGATCAACAAGGTGAGAAGGACCCAGAGACTTGGAGGAAATTGCCAGAATTTTTGGTCTGGTCGCAGTCAGCGATCCAGTCGGATGTATCGTCCCGGGCGCGATCTATGTACCGGACGCGGCCTGCGATCCGATCGCGGCCTGCGTGCCGGACGCGGCCTGCGATCTGGTCACAGACTACGTACCGGATGCAAGCTGCAGACCATCCGTGGGCTACGATCCAGACGTGGACGCGACTTGCATACCAGACAAGGCTCAATAGTCCCTCTTGAGGCATTCACTTCTAAGAAATAAGGATTCAAGTGTGCATTCTTGGAGACCAACTTAGGCATTAGGGATTCGGGGACTGAATGCTAAGCTTATAGGCGAGTATGCAGTTAGAGTCATAATGGAACATTGGTTCACTTGTGGTTTGCAGTTTCAGCCTGTTAAGGTGCTAGACAGGTGAGTTAGATAGTCCCTACGTCTGCAACTTCTCTTCCAACTTAGTTCATTGCACTTGCTTGAGGCCAAGCAAGGACTAAGTTTGGGGGAGTTGATATTCATGCATTTTGCCCATTTTAGCTTCATACTTTGCATATGTTTGCTTTCATTCACGTTCCATACTATGCATTTTAGAGTCCCAATTAGGATCATTCTTGCATTTGCA
>OVAX01004366.1:0-13668 GCA_900406405.1 Lepidium africanum | reverse complement strand
TTTTTTTTTATTATACCCTAAAATTTTAGTTAGGTATAAAATAATAAAGCAATGGAATTTAAGAGATTGCATATAAAAAGTCTTATTCAAAAAATGAAAGAAGAAATGAAAATCTTTCAAATTTGAAAAAAAAATGGAAATTTTCAAATTTGAAGAGGGATTTGAAGCACCATTGAAGAGGGATTTGAAGCATCCTGAGTTTAAAGAGACCATGTAAAGAAATCTTGGGAGATGTTGCCTAATTTGATACTTTTTAGGAAGTATTTGTGTCTTACTAGCCAATAAAGAAATCTTTGGCTCTTTGAGTTGCAGTTAAATCATCCTTAAAGCTTGTGGAAGGACTAAGCCCTATAATATATAAGCTATAGCCTACAAGAACCTCCCTGCATATCTTGCACATAGTATATATGTAACATATTGTTCCCTTGGCATTAACCCACACATTCAAGAGAAGGTTATGGAAACATATATACCTTATACTTTGCCTATATAGTCTTGAAGCAGACGCGTGTGCGAGCACCAAGTTATGGGCAACTATATATGGTTCAGTTGAGAAGTTTCCTTCCAAGCAGTTTTTTCTGGTTTGGAACAACGAGCAGGCGGTGTATCACCATCGTTGTAACCTCCGGTAGTGAATACATTAGCCTCGTGGATCGTGGTCCAGTATTTGACGTGGTTCCCAAACTCTTTGAAGCAAACATCTACGAAAGCAGTGAAGTCTTTGCTGCAATGGAAAATAAGAGCAAGTTTTTGTTTATTTTTGAAAGTTTTTTTACAAAATCTGTAAAAGAAAATACATGATGCTACGTTTTGTTAGCTTACATCATTTTGCGGCTGAGCCATCCTCCATATTCATCCTCTAGATACTGAGGATGATCATAATGGTACAGTGTAACATGTGGTTTGATATGCTTGCATTTTAACCTATTCTAGACTCATTAATCATCCAAATTGCATTCATAATCTTTGCATTTGTCTCATATTAGAGTCCTTTAGGTTTGCATTGCATGTTTTACGTTGTGTTTGCCTTGGAGTGGTTGCAGGAACAAGTTTAGATCATTCTGGAATCAAAAGGAGCTTGAATCAAAGGAAGGAAGGATGACTCGCTATCATTGCTCAGCTACAACTGCGAGTGAGGACTCGTTTACAACTTTGGATAACGACTCGGCACCATTACTCGCTGGAACAGGCGAGTTGCAACCAGGAAAGATCTCAACTTTACCAACACAGACTACTCGCTGGTGTGGCTCGGATGAAGGAGGCGAATTGACCAATTCAGGAACCAGAAATGCACTACTAGCCTAGTTTGCTCGTGTACAAGTCTAAGTCTGCCTTTTTCTTGACTTTTTATTTTCCGCTTTGACCAACTTAGGTCAGATGTAAGGGGGCTATAAATACCCCTTTAGCCCCCAAAAACCCTATAGACGTTTTTATCCTCTTTTGGCAAAGCAAAAACAGCCACTTTTCTCCTTTCTCTAATTTCTCTTTGCTTCTTTGGTGTAAGGATCTGATGTATGGTTGTTCATGTTTAATTAATCTGAGTTTGCTTAATTCCTTGCTGTTCTTAGTTATGAATCTTTCTTTTACTGCTGGGTTTATGTCTATTTCCATGATTAGTAAGTAGATTCCATTAGGGTTTGTGAGGAGATGGGTTAGATCTAGATGGAACCATGGTAATCTCTACTATTTAGGTTAGAAATGCTTAGATTCTGGTAGATTAGATGATCTTAATGCTTGTTTCAATCTGATCAATTGGAGCATGAACTCGAAGGCAACAAACACTCACCAAGTGTTTGATAAAATGTCAAGTTCAGTTCTAGTATAGGATTTGCTACTTCTTGAACAGAGATTGTTGTTTGGAGCAGTATATTTGTTTATCCCAGCCCTTGCTTTATGCCAATATGATCTTGATCACCAAGAGATTTGGTTTTGGTCAATTTCAGGTTGAGGTTTCAATGTCCATGAGAATGGCTTGATTGATCTGTTGTTAGTAGCTGTAGATTAGAATCACCCTTATTAGGTTGCTGGATAGGAGTAGAGAACCATGATCATCGAAATCCATTACCCACATCTCCTCATAAGCCCTTGCCTTAACTTCTGTTGCTTAGTTTATCTTGCTCTGTTTTTGAGTCATTTCTCTGTTTCACATTGCTCTATTTCGATTACTGCTCTGATTTGATTTCATTCCTTTTGCATTTCCATTCAGTTCTGAAACGATTAAATCACATTATTGCTTGAACTAGTGTTTGATTGCATTACTTATTGCTAGGCAAAATCCATTTGGTTTGATACCTCAAATACTATGAGGATTTGATAACACACAGAGGTGTTGAAAACCTTATTATCAAATTGGCGCCATTGCCAAATTTGGATTTCTTTGTTTACAATCGGTTTTTATTAGCACATTAGGATCAAGTTTCGATACTTATAGAGTTTTCTAGGTTGTTTGGACATCATTTAATCTGTTTTTGCCTTGTTTACAAGACTACTCGGACTAGCTGCTCGCCTGTTTCAGCGAATTGTTTGTCCCCAGAAGCTGACTCTCTTTGTTAACTCGCCAGTTACACTGAGTTATGCTTGACCGCCCTACTGCTCACCTGTACTACTCGCCTGCTTCCTGCGAGTTGGGACTTTTTGAGCCATTTTTCTGGGTACATACATACAAGATCTCAAGGGGATCAGAACTTGGTTGAGTTGGTAGACAACATGCACAGACGTCCACATTTCTGGGTTGGTAATCAGGTCAACGAAGACGAGATGAATGAGAACACAACTCCGGATGGCTCCACCAATACTAATACTAAGGCTCCACCAGCAGTTGATCCGCAACATGCACCACATATTCGTCGGTCTAGACGTATAGGAGCTGGAGATGCACCTAGCATCCACACTCAAAGGCAAGGCATTAAACCTCCATCGATACCGAACAACAATTTTGAGATCACGAGTGGGTTGATTACCATGATCCAAGGCAAAAAGTTCCATGGTTTGCCTTCTGAAGACCCATTGGATCATCTAGATGAGTTTGAGAGGCTGTGTGGTTTGACAAGGATCAATGGAGTTTCAGAGGATGTACTTAAGCTGCAGCTTTTTCCCTTCTCACTTGGGGATAATGCACATCTTTGGGAGAAACATTTGCCACAGGGACTTATCACTACATGAGTTGACTGTAAGAGAGTTTTCCTAGCCAAATTCTTCTCTAGTTCACGAATAGCAAAGATGCGGAACTCCATCTCTAATTTCGCTCAATCAGGTACTGAGTCATTGACTGAGGCATGGGAAAAATACAAGACTTACCAATCCCAATGCCCATATCATGGACTTTCTGAGGAGTCCATCCTTAGCCAATTCTATCGTGGTGTTCATCCTAAGATTCCCATGCTGCTAGATACTGCAAGTAATGACAATTTCCTAAATCAAGAGGTTGAAGAAGGTAGAGCATTGATAGAGAACTTAACACTTGCTGATGGCCAATATGGAGAGGATTATGATCGAACTGAGAGAAGGTTAGGGGATTCAGATATGGTTAGTAGAAAGGAGCTCAAGAGACTGAATGATAAGTTGGACAAGCTGCTAATGGTTCATCACAAGCAGGTAAATCTCGTGGAAGACGAACAGGTACAAGAAGGGGATGACGAGATGGTAGCAGAGATTAGCTTCATGCAGAACCAAGGGGGTTAACGTCAATGGACCAATTACAAACATAACAACACCCTCTCATACCGAAGCAACAAGTTGCCAATCCAGAGGATCAAATCTATCCTCCCAAGCCTACTTCACAAAAGGCTTGGGTACCTAAGCAACAATATTATCAGAGCTTTCAGCCTACACCTCAAGCTTCTACTTTAGAAAAGCAAGGACCCTCTTATATCATGGAGATCCTTCAGCAAATTCAACAGGGTCAGACTACTTAAGCTGCGGAATTGAACAAGAAATTTGCTGAAGTCCATCAGAAGATCGATAACTCACACAATGATCTGAACTGCAAGTTTGAAACTTTGAATGCTAGGCTTAAGTATGTAGAAAGCCAGCAAGCATATGCCTCAGTGAAGACACAAGGCCAATTACCAGGGAAAGCGGTTCAGAATCCCAAGGAATATACAATACAATCTATCACTCTCCTTAGTGGTAAAGAGCTTCCAACACGAGCTGAGGCTAAAAATGACACTGAGGACAGTGTAGCTAAAGAAGGGGAGGAGAACAGAGCTGAAAAATCAACTTCGGAAGGACGACTCGCCATTGTGACTCGCCGTCAGCAGTGAGTGGAGCCTTCTGGTGCTCAAATTTTTTTTCCTCACCAGCTCAAAGTGTACTAGTTGTGCAGCCTTTGGAGAAAACTAAAGCACCTTTCCCAGCTTGCCTAAAGAGGGACCAACAGTAGAAATACAAAGAGCTTTTTGAAAAGCAGATGAAAGAGGTTGAATTGAAAATACCACTGCTTGATGCCTTTGCTTTAATCCCCCAGTATCAAAAGTTCTTGAAGGAAGCAATCAAGGAAAATGTCCACTCAATTGAAGGTTTAGATATAGAAAGCCACGAGTGCAAGGCTGTTGCTGAAGCCAAAGTTGTGTTGAAGAAGTTAGAATATCCAGGGACATTCACCTTACCATGCTCGTTAGGTCACCTTCACTTTAGAAAGGGGTTATGCGATTTGGGAGCTTCAATAAGCCTAATGTCATTCACTGTAGCAAAGAGGCTGGGTTTTAACAACTAAAAACCTTTTAAGATTTCCCTTATCTTAGCTGATCGTTCTACAAGGTCACCACATGGATTGTTGGAAAACCTTCCAATAAAGATAGAACAAAAACTTTCATTAACGCTAAGACTTATGAGGTATTATCTGAGACCAAGAGATGGAGAATCTGAATGCGTCTAAGCCAGTGTCTGCCATCAACTTCACATCTTCCTACATAGTCACACTGAACTTAGGCTAAATTAATAAAATTCATAATGTAATAGTTAACAAAGGTGAGAGTAAAGCAGAGAACAAACCTTGTACTTGTGATAAGCATCACATGCTATGTCTCCGTTTTCTTTGTTGTCTGCAAGTTAAAAACAAGAATCAAAGAACAAGGAAGAAAAGCATCATAATATCCAACAGTGGAAGGTCGAGATTGTAGAACTAGAAGCCACTCAGAAAACCAAATACGCTTGTACAATGTGTTGTATAAGACAGAGACGAGTTGAGTAATCTGAATCTATTATAAACAAATAATTTACACTATTCTGTTTATACAGAAATCCGCAACATCATAACACTCAGTGATTTGCTTTTGAACGATTCCTAATCTACCCACACACATCAATAGCTACACCAGTCTTTGTTCACTCACCAACAAACCCCTGAATACAACAAGTTTTCTCTAGTTTACTCAATATTTTTGGTAGAGCTTTTATTCTCAAAGAGCTGAGTTCTAATGGAGAAACCCTTCTCACTTATATAGAACTTTGAAGCACCATTTCTACACTCTATGTAGAGTATGGCTCCATGCTTCTAGCCATTATGAGATGCCACTGTTCAGCCTACTGTACATGCAGCCAACAACCCTCTCATGATACTAACCCATCTGCTCTGCTAGACTCCTTCGGTATAGCCTGCAGAACCATCATGCTCCACTACAATTCACCAACAACTCTGGAGACTTTAGACACCAACTGCTCCTGCTGCACCTCTTCTAGTACAGTCTGTAGCGGCTCCACTGTTCTGTCTAACACTGTAGAACCATCATGCTCCACTTCAGTTGACTTCAACAACTCTGGAGACTTTTCTCTTCTGCACAACAAACCACTTCAGCTACTCCGCTATAGTGTTTGTGTCAGACACCTTTTACTGCAACAAGCAACAATACACAAGCAAATACACAATTGTATTTCCTTAATCATACTTATTAATTTCCATTTAATTTCACACTTTCAATCTCCCCCTTTTTCTTTGAGTATGATAATTCAAGCACCTGAAAAACATTAGTGATCACACAAACAAATCACAACTAATCAAAATAGTTAGTTGTACAAATACACATTTGATCAACACAGTTGATTTCACAAACAAACATTCCTTAGACATGGCCAAGGTGGCGAAGGTTTCGGAGCGTCACCGTAACAGATAGCTCACCATCCTAAACAATAATAAGGTTCAACAAGCAGAGACTATACAAATCATTCTCTCCCTATCAAATTGAATATCAGAAATTTAGACATTTTGATTCATCTATCCAACATCATCTCTATGATGGGCATCTATCTTAATAGATAATAGAACACACCAAATACTCCCCCTGCTTGATAGCACACTCAAGGAATGAAGGAAAAACTTATTAGAACAAGTGTGAAATCAGAACACATTCACGTAGATTCTAAAAAAAACAGTCGAACAGACAGAGTTAGATGCATTTTAGGATCCTACTTAGTCAATCTTAGTTCAGTTTCAAGCAATCAAGAATAAGAATCCGTTCAAACAAACTTAAGAAATTGACTAGCACTTATGATGAAACACAAAGCGTGGCAGAAGTTGAAACCGAATTTTCACAGACAAGTCATTTGCTGCATATGAGACATGAGGCAGACATAAGCATATATTTTTGTTTTTTTTGACATTTTTACTCAAAAAAATATATAGAAACTCTTTTTTTCATTATTTTTAATATAAATTTAAGAAGAAAAATACTTACAAGGAACTGCTCCATGTTGGTCGAAGGCCTAGTCGTACGGAGAAGTCCCTGTACAGAGATAGCTCAGTTTGTAACCTGAAGGTGTTTCAACTCATCGGCCTAGACATGCAGCTCTTTCTCAATTGAGTAGCTTTCACATTATCTTATTAACTCAGGCTAGTCTTCCCATCATCATACACACTGATGTGTCTCATATTTAGCCTAGTTTTCATCTCATATTTGCATCATTTTTAGTTCTCAAGTTGCATTCATGTCATATTGAAGTCATTTTATGTCTAGTTGTGCGTTGTAGTCATTAGGACATGCATTTACACATTTTTGGTATTTTTCGATATTTTAGGTGAATGGGACTATGAACTGAGGAGATTGGAGCTTAAGTGAGGAATTAGGATGCTTGGAAGCTTAGACAATGCATAGGAAGGAAGAAGAATTGAAGTTTAGACAAGGTGTCTCCGCGGTCGCGACCCGTCCCGCGACCTGCATCGGTCGCAGGTATGTAGGTACGTACATCCGGGTGACCATCTGTTCATCCAACCTGCAAGTCCTTCCTTTTGTTCGTCCTCTCCTGTCCGTATTCGCGACCGAACCCACGACCCGTATGCGTCGCGAGGTAAGACTTCCAACCCGCAGGATCACCATCTAGACATGTACCTTGTCCGGACCCACGACCTGCACGCGTCGTGGGTCATGATCCATTCGCCCCGCGACCAACCCTATCGACCCGGCTGGGTTGAGACCTGCGATCCAACCTTCAGCCAGTTTCTCTCGACCCAAGCCGCGACTCATCCGACCCGCGGGAAGCAGCTTCAGGATGCGGCTACCAACTGCTCTGGACCCAAGCCGCGACCCGTTCGGGCCGCGGCTACCAACTCTCTCAACCTAGGCCGCGACCCGTCCGGGCCACGGCCGCGTGAACCAGACACTTTTAACTTTTGGTTTTTGACAATTTTAGCCGGTTTGTCCTGGTTTAATGGTTTATTTTAAGTAATCTGAAACCCTAATCCCATGTGTATAAATACATGGTGTAGGGATCAAACACATTAGGTGTTCTCTTTTTCTTAAGAACTCTTTGAAAATTGTAGAACAAACTTGGAGATTCCTTTTGGATTATCCATTTCTTGCTCATTTCTTAATCTGATCTTGAGTCTTTGCTTGTTTATTTGCTTATTTTCATTATGCTTAATCACCTTTCCTTGTTTGATTTCTTTATGATGATGTGTGAGTACTTCTCTAGAATGGTTTAGGTTGTGGTTAGATCTAGGGTTGGGTAATGGTTGATTGATGCTTAGGATCATTAGAGCCTCCTATCTAGGTGTTCTTAATGCTAGATTCATCTTGATCACATGGATTTAGATGCTAGGAAAATCATTTTTCGAGAGGTGTTCGATGAAATTCCCGAATGTCCTATTTTATGGATCTTTCTCCATAGCCATTGAGAGATGATGTTATAGGATTGATTGGTCATAATGGACTTGGTTTTAAAGCATGTGGGAGTCTTAATCCAACAAATGAGAGTTTAGTTGGGTCATTTCTCTTGAATAGTGATTAGTGCCATGAGAGTGGGCTAGTCTTGCTATCATTGTTGCGTTCCATGCCCTAGGCGGTGCATTCATTGTCTCCTTGTTGCATCATTTCATCATTTGCTTTGCCTCTAGATCAATTACCATAGCCTAGATCATTCATCTTTATCTTATTGTTGAATCCTAAGTTTAATTTCAATTGTCTTGCTAGTTAATCTTATTGCTTTGCTTGTTTGTTTGGCTAAGATTAGTTTGCATTTGCTTGCTTTTGTTTTACTCATTTCTTGCTTTAGTTCTTGTTTGCTTGCTCACTTCTCATTATCATCACTCTAGATTAGCCAAGAATCTTGCATCCCTATTGTGCAACCTCTTACTCCTTTGGGTTCGATCCTCAAGTGCTTAACAATGACATGATTGTGTGAGCATTTGTTGTTATAAATTTAATTGATTGTGCCTTAGTAAACCCACAAAATGCACACCCATCACACACCAAGCTGAGATCAACCCTTAAATCGAAAACTTTACAATCTAGATTCCTTTATACCCTTATTTTTTCTTTTTTTTTTTGTATTTTTTTTTGTTTCTGTACATATAAGAATAAAAAATATACCCAAGGTTGATACAAGTTGATTTGTATGAGGAGTAGCTTTTTTCCTGAGTCAACTTGCCAACAAGAGGTTTTAGATTGGTGATCTGTACAAGAGATTAAAAGCAACTGAAATCTGTATAAGAACCTGAACAACACAGACACTCCACAACCAAACATGAATTAGTTCAACGGATACCAAGAGATTTTTGCAGATTAGAAATCGAACGGTTTAGTAAAAATGTTTGCCAATTGTTTCTCAGATGCAACATATGAGATCTCCACAAGTTTGCCTTCAACTAATTCACGTATAAAATGATGACGAATATCAATGTGCTTAGTGCGGGAATGTTGAACAGGGTTCTTTGAAATGTTAATAGCACTCATATTATCACAGTGAACTAACAGAGGACCAGAGATGATACCATAGTCAGAGAGTATCTGTTTCATCCACAAAATTTGAGTACAGCAGCTTCCCATTGTTATGTACTCCGCTTCTAGAGTAGACAAGGACACACATTTTTATTTCTTGTTGTGCCATGAAATCAAGTTGTTCCCCATAAAGAAACATCCACCAGATGTGCTTCTTCTGTCATCGATACTACCAGTCCACTATGCATCACAGAATCTTGCAAGATTATGATAAGAGTGTTTTGAATAAAACAGACCATAATCAGTAGTGCCTTTCACATATTTTTGGATACGTTTCACAGCATTAAGATGGGACTGTCTTAGACTAGCTTTTCAACGTGTATGCACTCCTACACTCAAACAGAGATCTGGTCGACTTGCTGTCAGATACAACAATCTGCCGATCATAGCCCGATGTAGTGCTCATAGGATTCTGAACTGTCTTGCTTGTTTGCATACCAAAGCGAGAGATAAGGTTCTTTGCATAAGTTTTTTGAGAGATGAATATGCATTTGTCTGTCTGACTGATCTGTAGACCCAAGAAGTAGTTAAGCTCCCCCACCATACTCATCTCAAATTCCATGGTCATTGTCTTGACAAATTTTGTCACAAGCCCTTGTTTAGTGCTTCCATACACTATGTCATCTACATAAATTTGGACAATCAAGATGTGTCATTCTTTTCTTTTGATGAACAAGGTCTTTTCCACACTGCCCCTTATCTGACGAAACTGAGTGAGACGCTCATACCATGCTCGAGGAGCTTGCTTCATACCATACAGAGCCTTTTTCAGTTTGTAGACATGTTCTGGAAATGCATGATCTTAAAAACCTTTTGGTTGAGACACATACACCTCTTCCTGAATCACCCCATTGAGAAACACGCTTTTCACATCTGTTTGATACAGGCGAATGTTGAGAACACATGCAATGCCAAGCAAAAGGTGAACTGATTCAAACCGTGCAACTGGTGTAAACGTCTCATCAAAGTCAACACTTTCTATCTCTGAGTATCCTTGTGTGACCAGAAGAGCCTTGTTGCGAGTGACATTTCCCTTCTCATCAGTTTTGTTCTTGAAGATCCATTTCGTTCCTACAACATTTACATAAGTAGGTCTTGCAATTAGTTCCCACACATCATTTTGCGCAAACTGATGTAGTTCTTCATGGCATGCTCCAAACCAGAATTCATCTGTTAGGGCTTCATTGATGTTGCTTGGTTCTGTTACTGAAATAAAATATGAGTACTGAATTATTTCTCTGAAGTTTATCTGTTTCCCTCTAGTGACTCTGCCCTCATCCAAACTACCGATTACATCTTTTTCTGAGTGGATCCTGTGAACTCGAAGACGTGTTTGTTCATCCACTTGAGCAACCAGACGTTCAGTTTCTGGATTTAGACTTCTTTGATTTGTCTTATCCTCTTTCCTTACAAGCTGCTATGTTCTGTTCTGTTCTGTTCTTCGTCTTCATCATCATCATGAACCGATGATACTTCAAAGACTTCAGACCTTGTAATCTCATCAAACACAACATTTACTGACTCTTCCACCTTCATATTACGTTTATTGTATACTCACAATGCAGTGTTAGTAGCATACCCCAAGAACATCCCTTCATCACTTCGAGCATCAAATTTCCCCAACTGATCCTTATCATTAAGGATATAACATGTGCTCCCAAAGATATGAATATATGACAGATTTGGTGTCTTTCTTTTCCACAGCTCATATGGTGTTGATCTTGTACCTGGCTTGACGTAGACATGATTTACAATGTAGCAAGCTGTGCTGACTGCTTCAGCCCAGAATCTAGTAGACACACTGTTTCCATGGATCATTGCTCGAGCCATTTCCTGTAGAGTTTTGTTCTTTCATTCAACTACCCCATTCTACTGTGAAGTTTTTGGAGCTGAAAATTGATGTCTGATGCCGTGTGCTTCATAAAACTGTTTGAACAGATCATTCTGAAACGCACCCCCATGATCACTTATAATCTGAACAATCATTTCTTTCTCATTTTGAAGTTGTAATGCAAGAATCTTGAAACTTTGAAGGGTCTCAGATTTTTCTCTAAGAAAGTGAACCCAAGCATAACGTGAAAAGTCATCAACCAACACCGAGATATACTTATTTCCATTCAGACTTTCCACTTGGACTGATCCCATAAGTCCATGTGAACCATATCCAAGACTTTCTTTGTCATAACATCAGGAGTCTTCTTATGTTGTACCCTCACTTGTTTACCCAGATTGCATACTCCACAGACACGTCCAGTTTCCTCATTCAATTTTGGTATCCCTCAGACTACATCATTGTGCACTAGCTTCACCAAGCTGCGAGTGTTCATATGCCTCAATCACTTGTGCCTAAGATTAAGATCAGAAGAGACTGCTGACATGCACGCACTGGATGGAATCCTCATGTAACAGTTTTTTCTGGACCTAACTCCCATCAAAATAATGTCACCGTTTGCATTGACTGCTTCACACTCTGTCTTAGTGAAGCTTACTTTGATACCTTCATCACATAATTGACTAATACTGATTAGGTTTGCCTTCAATCCATCAACATAGTAGACATCAACCAAAAGAGGTTGATCAGCAACTCCAACACTTCCTTTTCCTTTAATACTACCCTTATTCCATCACCAAAAGTGACCTTCCCTCCATTCACTTCAGAAAACTTTCACAACACAGACTGGTCTTATGTCATGTGTCTTGAACACCCACTATAAAAATATCATGACTTACCATCAGTTCCCTTTACTGATGTGTAAGCCACTTTGGCCTCAAAACTTTCTATTACTTTAGCTCTTCTGTCTGACAAAACATACACCTCAGCTCAATCTCATCTTTAGCCATGTACAGTCAGCCATACTTGATGACTTATGACAGCTGAGTATCCTTTCCATATAGATCTGACTTTGACACCCAAACATGACCAAACTATGTAGGTTATGGATAGCATCGTCCAACCATCCACAACTTCTTAATCTTTTCCTTGAATTTGATGTAGTTTTCTCTCATGTGGCCTGACTTATTGCAATAAAAACAAGCAAATGAATTAGTCTTATAATAATGCTTGTTTTCATACCTCAGATTTCTGTCTGTGCTAGGCTTTGTTTGCACATACTGAATTATGTTGACATTTTTGTTCTGTGCTTGTGTTAGAACAATCATTGGTTATTTTTTACTTTGAATCTTAGCAAGCTGGGTTGCTTCATTATCAACTGATCCTTTGTGCACAAACAGTATGCCTTTATCAGTGTGTGAGGAAGACGAACTTGTAGTAGCTCCTGTATAACCCAACTTAATGTGCTGCTTGTCTATTGTACTCATCGTGAGGATTTTATCCATTTGTTCTGAACCACTATTCAGCATGCAAATCTTTTTGTAGTTCTCATTGAATTCTCTCTGAAGTAGCTCAGCTTTGTCCTTCTCTTATTTATACAGATCATGCAACATGGATAGACATTTTGCAGTTCTCTCGTTCTATGAAATGATCTATTCTTCTTCAGCCTTTTCACACCATATCACAACTTGAGCTTCCAAACTCAAATTTTCTTCACCAGTTTCAGTTTATCGTTGCTCAACTTCACCCAACTATCATAAAGAACCCGGTAATCTCTTTTTGGATCAATTTCTTCATCATCGTCTGAGTCAGTGTCTTCTGTTGGAACAAGGCCCTCAAAATGAGATGCGTAGTTGAGCATATTCATGACATCCTTCTCATCTTCATCTTCATCGTCAGATTTTGTGTCGCTTGTGCTTAGGAATGACTACTGTATATTGACTGCTCGGGCACTCATCCTTTGTATATCCTACCCCTTTGCAGCCGTAACACTTCAGCTCATTTCTCTTGGCAGTCAGACATATAGTTTTGATATGTCCCATGCCAGCACATTCATAACACTTCATGTCACGCTTCATTCCAGATTTGTTTCCATTATTTCTAAATGTCTTAGTACTTGTCTTCTCAAAATCTCCTCTGTTCCGACCTTCTCAACCTTCTTTATTACTTTGCTAAAGTTCTTTGCCAAGAGAAAAACACTATCTCTAATTTCTTGGAGCTTGTCATCTTCTTTCACAGCTTGAAAAGCGATTCCTTTAAATGTCTTGACCTTGTCCTCATCACCCTCCAATTCTTCAGACTTGAGCATCCCAACCAGTTCTTTATACTTGATAAAATCAATATTTCTAGAAACACGCATAACAGTTTTGTGAGCAACAAACTTACTTGGCAGACAACGCATCAGTTTCTTCACAAGTTTCTGGTCTTTGTATGTCTTGCCCAGAATTTCTACTTTATTCGCGAGAGCACTGATCTTTGAGCTGAACTGAACAATGGTTTCATCCGGTTGCATATTAAGATTTTCAAACTGAGATGCAATATGATCAAGCCTTGTATGCTTCATAGTGCTTGTTCCTTCATGAGATTTCTGGAGAACATCCCATGCTTGTTTAGCAGACTTGCAGCCTT
>OVAX01004365.1:0-13668 GCA_900406405.1 Lepidium africanum | reverse complement strand
CAAATCAGCATGAAGTAATTCTAGTACTTTTGTAGCTCGGATTTGTGTCCCTTTTGGAAAAACTTTTCTCGTTTGCTTTCCCACCAAGCATGAGTCAGGGAGAGTTAAACAGTTTTCCTTCATTCTTACATCACAACCATGCTCAGTTACTTGCCCTAGACTCAATATATTGCTTTTGAGTCTCGGAATGTAGTAGATATTCGTGAGTAGTTTTTGATCTCCCATTTTTCCTTCGATCAAAATTGAACCTTTCCCTTCGATGTCTACACATGATCCATCACCGAACCTTACTCTCCCTTTCACCTTTTCGTTTCTGAGAAATAAACCTTTTCTCCTGTCATATGATTGCTAGCTCCATTATCCAAGTACCAAAAACCTTCTTCTTGTTTTTCTTTTTCGTATTTCTTGGGTAATACATTTTCTTCGTTGAGAAAAATAATCTCGTGTACGTAGAGTGATTCTTTATCGGTACCTTCTTCTTTCTCTTCGTTCTCCTCTACTTCCACCTTGTGCATTTCTTCTAATTTCTTTTTCCTTTCCGGACAAACTGAGGCAAAGTGTCCTTTTTTATCACATCAAAAACATACAACTTGTGATCGATCTTTCTTTTCCCTTTCTTGGTCTCTCTAGTTAGATCTTCCTTGACCTCTCCCTTGACCTCTACCTCTTCCTCTCGTGTTTTCATACCTCGATCCCTCTTTCTCGTAATTAGCATACATCAAGTTCTCATCATAATCATGACTTTCTTGTAAACCAAGTCTCTCTTCATAGGTGACCAACAATGTCTTCGTAAGCAATTTTGTTTAGGTCAAGCACTTGTTCTAATGACGCAGTCATGTGTATGAACCGTTGAGAAACTTCTTAACCAACTTAGGTTCCTCAATTTCTAATTCGAGAGCCGCTACTTTCGAAGTAATTTCTGATAACTTCCCCATGAAGGTATCTATAGTATCTGATTCTCTCATTCTCATTCGCTCGAATTCGGACATAAGAGTTGTAATTTCGCTTCTCTGACTCTTTCTGCTCATACATGCCTTGATTTAATAGTTTCCGATAAGTTTTTGGCTGAATCTTGTTCCCCAACTTGTAATATGAGACTTTCGGGTATAGATTAAAAGAGTAACGAGATTGCTAGGTTGTTCTTCTTGGCAATAGTTGATCCGGGATCAATCGCCTCCCGAACCTCGTGCACACGTAAGAGCACCTTCATCCTCATCGACCACACCGTGTAGTTCGATGAATTCAACATTGGACACACCACTGATGTTGGTACAAGGTCCTTTTTCGTCGGCTTGACATCATCACCCATAGCTGCGATTTTGATTTTCTTAGAACAAACTGGTTTGCTCTTATACCAATTGAAAGATTGAAATCAAAATCGAGATTGCTTTGGTGTTTTGCTTAACACTTTGATTAAAGAAATAACTCTTCTTTATTGCTTAGAAAATATGCTCAAAACTAAATAACTCAAAGTCTTACCTTAGACACAACTCATCTAGGGTATATATAGGACACACGAAGCTTATCCAATAGCCGGTGACACACGAAGCTTATGGAGGTGGGCTTTATGGACATGACGACAAGGAAGAGACCAAAGATGCAAAAGAGGCTAAGACTTTAGAGAAAGAGGAGCCAAAGCAACATAAACCACCAGCCAGTGAGACATAGAGCGCAGATGGGCCTGATGAAACAAAGACGATGAAGCTAAAGCATAAACAACCACCTTCTTCTGGTGATAGAGACGTTGATGTCACTGACCAATCTTACATTCAATGAGACAATCCGTTCTTTATGCTCTCTTTTGTATGTTGTAATGTGCTTTTAGTTTTTTTCATGGTTCTTTCAAAGTATTGGATCTTATAACTGGCAACCAATCAGACAATTTTGGAGGGTTTTAAACCCCATTGACAACCAAACATACACAAATTTTAAGTTATCACGTTTTACAACAAATTGATGTTTTTTAGATGTCACATAGATATGTATTCAGATCACCAAGACACACTCCTTCAGCTCAGCAATCTCCAAATTACCCAAAGTCAGATGAAAAGAACAAAAGAACTAGAGAATAGAACCAAAATCATTACAATGATGCTCTGATTAATGTTTAAATGCAATGATAAAGAAGATTGCACATGGAAAAGCAAAGAGAGGAAAGAAAAGAAACTAATTTCAACTATCTCTAACATCCCGGGATGTTTGAATCAAACCCTTAAGATGCTTCTTTCTTATTTTAATAAGAATGGATTTTAACGCTTCCAATTGCAGTTTCCCTTCGTTAAGGAGTAGTGTTTTCTGTTGGAACAATCCAAAGAAAACCTGCAAATTGAGCTAAGAAAGAAGTCGGAGAGCTATAGATAGAAGTCTACTGCGCTTAAGCAAAGAGTTCCTCTATCCCGTGAAAGATCCAAGAGGATGATGCTAAAAGTGTTAACTCTGCAATTTGAGATCGTTTCACGAAAATCTCAAACTTGTTCGTCTCGAGAAGAAGAGATTCCCCAAACAAAAAAGATTGAAAGAGAAGATATTAGGACTCTATTGAAGATGAACTTCGAAGTTACAGATTCATCTGGAATGATGAATATCTTTGTTCCTGTTACCGAATCCCAAAAATCTCTCTTCAACCTCATCCTTTCAACCAATCTCCTACCTTTTTATAATCTGCTCTTTTAATTAAATCATAATGAAATATCGGTTTACAATTTGATCTTGGTTTTTTTCTGGTTAGACTTAACCAATCGGATTTTATGAAACACACCTAACATTTTCTCCATTAAGAGTTGGTGTTTATTCCTCTAAGACTGAGCATATGCATCCTTCCAATTAACATCGCCTGTTAATGTCTTATAACAATCCAAACATTCTTCCATGCATTTTAGTCTCCACAAATCATTGTCTGATGCTAGATTCCGCATTTCTTTACAAACGCAAGCCATCCTCCCAATACCCACACCAGAAAGGGACTCTAGTATCTTCTACTTCAGCTCTATTGGTAGGCTCATCAAACATGAAAGAAATACTGTGATGGATCGGTTTCGATTAACATATTAAAATCGGGTGTATTAATAATCCTTATCCCTTACCAAATAATATTGTGTAAAGTTGCTATATCCAATATATACATATATACGGTAATCAATTAATTAATGTACAATATATTTAACCATATATATGTATATATGGCAGTTTACAAAAAGAAAGAGACGTGTGTCTTTTATTTATAAGAAGTGTCTCTTCTATTATTATGGGCGTAGTCTCTAGTATAAAAGGTGAAAGCGTATACATACGCTTGCGTGAGAAAAGAAGAGACGTACGGTTACTGATAAAAAGAAGAGAAACACATAAAAGAGTTTTGCGGTTCTTGTCCATCAAAGAATCATTGAAGATTTAAAGGTTAAGGGAGGAGAAAATCAATAAGAAATTTTGATCCTCAACACCATCAAGCAATGGATCAAGGTTAGTTTTCTTCCTTATTGATAAAGTGTTTGTTTGTTGAATTAACACAAGTTTAGAATGTTTTGGGATAGATTTCATAAACCGAAATCATAAAAGTAAATTTATATTGTCTCTCTGGCAATCCGAACTACTACCCTGTAAAAAAGATCTAGCAATTTTTATCTAACTCCTTTAGCGTCGATTTAGGTAAGAAAATCATACTCATGACATGTATTGGGAGCGAATTAAGAATTGCTTTCGTTAGAGTGAGCCTACCTGCAAAACTCAAGCAAAGAATTTTCCAACCAGCTAAACGTGCAGAAGCTCGAGCTATAATGTCGCTGAAAGTATCTTTGTTAATCGATTTCTGGTGTACATGTATACCCAAATACTTTCCCAACTCCTTGGTCACCTTGATTCCACTTACCAAACTTATTTCCTGAGATAACTCTCTGTTTACATTGATGTCCGGAAAAAAAAATCCTGGATTATTCTAAGCTCACTTTCTTTCTAACCTGAGGCAATACAAAAATTATTTAATACCTCACGTATTACTTGAATTTGTATGTTTCATAAATCAAACAAAGTTGGCTTTGTAATCAATTATTATTCATTAGCGTAATTTAAATACATACTGCATGTTAATATACAACTAACATGTTCAGAGATGGATTTTTTTTTGTCATACTCATAATTTCTTCCTCTGTGTTGAAAAGAAAAAAAACAAGTTGTTGGAAAATTGCCTTAGAATCAGATTTGAATTGTTGCAGAATAAACAGTCTATTTATTAGACTGAGTCGTTTTAGTCTTTATTCTTTTATATTTTCCGTTTGATATGCTTTATTTTTAGGAGTAGTTAGCTAAAGCTTTCAGCATAATAAGTTATGTAAGTTTTGTGTTTTGATTATCCAGATTCAATAAACATTTCAGCTCACAAACAGAATACTTCAAAAATTTATATCTGCAGAGATGCTCAGAAATAAAGAATAAAAAGATCATAAAAGAACAGCTAAGTAAATAGCAGTCATGGCAAGAACAAGAAAAGAAATATTTAAAGCGAAGAGATTTATTTGCAAGAATAAAAACTGGCCTTCAAGGTCTCTGATCTGAGAAAATCGAGTATTGCCCGAGGGTCGGTGCTGGAAAAGTTTCATCTTTCGAAGAGTCATTTTGTATTCCTCCGAAACCAAGCATATGCATTCTTCCAATTAATCTCAACTGTTAATGTTGTCTTATAGCCACGTAAGCGTTCTTCCACATATTTTTGTTTCCACAAAGCATTATTTGATGCCAAATTCCGCATTTCTTTACAAACACAAGCCATATTTGCAATACTCTCAGCATGAAGCGACTCTAATATCTTCTTCTTTAGCTTTGTTGGTAAGCTCATCAAACATGGTGGAGATTCCAAGCCAGCTTTATCGCAAAGATCAATCAATAATGGGAAAACAAAATTATCTTTAACCATTCTCCATAATTCAAACACATCGCGGTAGTAGCTCAATGAGACTTGTTTCTCAAATTTCAAAGTATCCATAACCAAATCAATAACGGACAAAGTCCTACACTTAAGGAGATAAATCTTGTGCCCTCTCTTACTATATCCATCCAGATTCCCATTCACTGAAACCCCACTTTCTAAGTTCCCAAATACCACAGTAGCATAGTCCAATTTCTTGTTCTCTTTACGGGAAATCCTAATCAGATCGGGTAGGGTATACTTTAGGGAAACCGAATGTAACTCCTTGGAAAAGCTAAAATTATTAGAGCAAGAATCTACCAGCACGAATCCAGATTCTAACATAATGGCGTGAACTGTAAAAGCCAAGGTAGTCAGAGCACTAGAAATATCACCAGATTTCTCAAGCAATACCTTTTGCAAGAAGAATGGTTCACTTAACCTTTTGCTTCTACCCGCATCGCGCTTCTGCTCGACATCCATTGGCTCTGCACCTTCCACGTCCGTATTGTGTACTCAGTGGATCAATAAGGTTCGATACCTTGGTTGCTAAGCTAAAAAGAGATAGCAAGTGCAAACTCAGACTTGTAAAACTTAAGAGGCTTGATCAATAATCAAATATATAAGAAAAGTCGGCTAACATAAGCCCTTTTATAATAAAAGAGAGTTAACCCTAATAAAATAAGGAAATCTAAGAAAATCTTAACCACGTAATCTTCTCTCTAGTTATGCTTATTTACCCGCTCATGTGATTCACGTGATGAATAATTGAATGGGAAAAGAAGAAAATATGATTAGAGAAGAGAAAAAAGAAGAAAATAATTTAAAAAATGCAGAGATAAACAGAGAAACGAGGAAAAAGTAAATAGAATAATCGAGAAGGAATAAGAGAAATAGGAAGAGAGATAGATTTCGATTTTGATTGATTTCTAGTAAAGTTTTCAAAACGACGAGAAACAGACCATATATAGATGAAAAAGAGACCAAGAGTGCCCTGGTCTGTTGGATCTTCGGATCGGGTTCGGGTCTGATTTTTTTGGATCAAGAATATTTTTACATATATAGAATCCGATACTATTTCGGTTCGATTTCAAATCGGTTCGGATCCAAATTTAAAAAATCTGAAATTTACCTGAATATCTAAATAACCGAAAAATATCCCAAAAATGCTAAAAATACCAAAACAAATACCTAAAAAAATTATAAAAATACCTAAAATTAGCAAAAAAAAAATATTTTGAATACCTAAATATTCAAAAATATGTAAAAATATCTAATATTACCGAAAAAATACTCATAGAATACTCTAAAAATACCTTAAAAAATTATAAAATCGGATCTTTGGGTACCCATTCGGTTATCGGTTCGGGTCTGGGTTCGGATCCGAGTTCGGGTCCGGTTCTTTGGGTCCTAAATTTTTGTACCAATTTGGGTATTTAGGCATTTTGGATTCGGGTTCAGGTTCGGGTCGGGTCGATGTTCGGTTTTTTGGGTCCAGTTTTTATGCCCAGCCAGAAAGAGGAACCAAAATAATGTTAGATTATAATTGAGTTTCTAATTAATAAGATAAATATTAGTATAGATAGTAATGTTAGTATGGCCTTGTTTGTTTGTTGGTTGATGGTGAGCACGACCAGCGGCGGTGATCAATGACCACGATCAAAAATTTAGTTTCATGTTTGTTTGGCAGTCGTTGTATTGTTCGTTTCGCAGTCATAGCAACTAATGACTACTTTTTATTATTTAAAAAAAATTAAAAAATATATATATATTTATAAAAAATGATATGTAAATTCGAATTATAAAATGTTGATAACATTTAACAAAAAAATTATGAAAATCAAATAATAAATAATATCATATTTATATATTATTTATTTAAAATATATTTATACAAAATTGACGAGTGGGGATTTTCATAGAGGCAAACCAGAAATCGCAGTTGGTCGTAATAAAGGAGACGATTTTTCCGGCAACAATAGCGAAGGTTAGTTTTGGTTGTGAGTCTGGGTGTTGAATTTCTTATGTTGGAGTCGTTGATAAGAGTGAAATTTGGCGTCGATTAAGCATAAAAAAAGTAGATACCTCCGTTAAACTCAAGGTAGAACTCAGAAATCGTTGCTCGTGGAAGCGTTTAGGGGTTTAGTAGATACCACCGTAAATAATAGAGTAGTACTGAAAAATCTTTGATTGTGGTGTCTATGAGGGATTTAGTCGTTAATACCAAAGTTTGTGTGGGAGAATCGTGGCTGTGTTGGTTGAGGGGTTACATAAAAAATTCAGTGAGTGTATTTGCAACTTTTTACATTTCCGTTAGGGAATCATGAAAAGTAGTAGAGTTGGTTGTCATTGTAATGTTTGGAACTGTTGTTATAAAGTTATGGCATTTTTGATTGTTTTCTTAAATTCTTAGCTTCGTATATTCAAAATTACCCGTTAGCTGCTAGTTAAAGATGCTAATTAATCTAAAGCCTGATTACTTAGCAGGCACAAATACACACTTTGTCATATTTAGCACCTAAGAATGCAGTGAGATCGCTAAAAGAATGATTACTAGTTGACAACATTTTATTAGCAGCTAAGATTCTTTACAGGTATTAAGTCCTATCTTGTTACCAGGTACATTCAAAAGGGTTGTTTTCCTGCTATAATCCTAAATTCAAAATAGCTGCTACAATTGCTGACTCGATATATTAGTTGCCACAGTCCTACAGCTATCTGTTTCTACTATTCCTAAACTCACAAATTACTCCATCTACATTTTCATCTTTTCCAATCTTTATCATGCTTCACCCCTAAGTCATAACAGCTACACGCCCTTATAACAACAACAATTCTATGTTATTTGCAGGTACATTCATAAGGGTTGTTTTCCTCCTATAATCCTAAATCCCCAATAGCTGCTACATTTACTTAGTCCATATATTGGCTGCCACAGTCCTGCACATAACTGTTTCTACTTTGCCTCACCTCACATATTACTCCATCTACTTTGCAATAATAATGTTAGCTGTTACAAACACAGGTGCAAGTATCCGCTAAGTAAATAGGTAACTAAAAACATGGGTTAAGCTATCCGCTAAGTGAATAGGTAGCCCACGTAATGAAACATGGTTTAATAGTAGCTACATTATCTATACGGTAAAGTGGCATTAGACGGTCAAACAAAAAATATCTACTAAATAATTGGTTGATTGCAAACTATAGTGTAGTAGATGTCGAGCAATTTAGTTTGTAGTGTAAGCAAGTTCATACTTGTCTCGTTACATGGCTGCTCCAACAATGCAACATTGACAAGGAATTACGTTTAACCGTATACGTTGCCTGCTCCGTTGCTTTATACATATTTGAGTGATCATTCTCTAACATGATTCATGGTTTACGCTTGCAGAATGACTCAAGATAGACTCCCAACTCTTTGGTTGCTGCCCAATTGTTGTCCATCGCTAAATGATAGATGTATTGGGCTCTCAATTCACCCTCTGACACCTCATCCTCACCTTTTAGCATTAGATCCCTTACATTATATGGATATTTAACCTCTATATGAATATGTACCAGTTAAAGATTGAAGGTGACTTAACAGGGTAAAGTAACTGGTATATTATATTGTAACGGGTAAAAGAATAATTTATAACTAATCAATACCTCTTAGCATTAGATCCCTTACATCTTCATAGATATTTAACCTCTATGTAAATATGTATCGGTTAAAAGATTTAAAGAAATTAACGAGGGCTAAATGTTTATGTGAATATTTAATTTCCATTTAATGGCTTGTCATCCACATGTAAGCCATGGACAATTCTTAAAATTGGGTGTAGGGAGAAGGTTGTAAATGATGCATGTGGACAATAAATTGGGTGTAGAGAGTCCGTTTTGTAAAACTTTTTGTATATCAGTCCAAATTACACAATTAAATATTATAAATATAAATTTTATATTTTAATATTTGTAAATTTTTTTATTTAATTTTTATATATGAATTATAATATTTATTCTATTTTATATAATTTTATTGTTATTATTTTAAATTTTAAATGTATTTATTTAAATTATTTTTAATTAATTAATTTTTTGGTTGTTTGTCTTGTTTGTTTTGTGGTCACTGGTGACCGATCGCTGTGACCGGTCCCTGAACCAGTAACCACCAAACGAACAACTTTTGGGCGCGGTCGCCAACAACCAGCAAACGAACATGGCCTATATATCAAGTCAGTTATAAATTAAGAGTTGTGACTGTTAGATTAAATGAAGTGTACTGACATTTAGTTAAGTGTCATGACTCTTCTCAAAAGTCACGTTAAAGAGATGCAAATCAACAACTTATGGTTTTAAGTTGTCTATATAAGACAAGTTTGTATTGATGTAAAATTATGTTTTTTTTTCTCTTCTCCAACTATGTTTCTCCAATCTTTTGATTGATTGTAAAATCAATATTCCAACAAGGAATCAGAGCAAAATCCAACATGGTATCAGAACTTATATTGATCTTGGAAAGGGAAAGTTCGCTGGTGAAGAAAAGACGATGTTGCCAAAGCACAAGCAACCACCTTCTACTGGTGGAGAATGCATAGGCAAGAGCCAAGCAAATCATAACAAGTCAGATTGATATATTCTTCACAAGTTAGCAAACCTCTTGATTGAGAAAGAAACTGTAGATGGAGAAGAGCTCAAGAAGCCTGTTCATTGATGGACAAGCTAAATATTTATATTTCTTAGATCAAACAAAATTGGCTTTGTAATACTCATTAGCTTAAATCTAAATACATACTGTATATTAATATACAATTGACATGTTCAAAGACATGCTCAGAAATTGAGAATAGCAAGACATTGTGTCATCTTGTGGTCAAAAATTTTAAACTAAAACTTCATAAAACAACAGCTAAATAAATAGCAGTCATGGAAAGATGAAGAAAACATCATTCAAAAGCAAAAAAAAAAAAAAATATATTAAAAGCTCAAAGCATCAGAAGCCAAGCATATACCCAACCTCGTACTACATTGACCGGTACCATTTGATCACTCACAACAATGCTTGCCAGTGACGTCCTCGTCAATAGCGTCCACCAAGTGAAAACCGGCGTGCCGGTCGTGATCTCACGCATCCACCGTGTGGGATTATGATCAAGTCTTCATCGTATATTATTAAACAACTTTAGGGTTTCGTATAATTATAAGTTTTATGTGTGTTGTTTGTATAATCGATTAGGCTTAAGTAAAAGGTGTGAATGAAACATTAGGATTGAATGGTTGTGTCTGTACATTGGGATGTCTTCTAGAGACATATCCTTTAGTAAATCTGTGTGTTGTAAACTTATAAATACTCTTGTTTATAATTAATAAAGTATGTTGGTTTTGGTTTATTAAAAATGTGAAACACAAAAACCAGAGAGTTGTTGTTTTGACAAAACAGAGCAAATTATCGTTATCTCAAAATAACGATCAAAACCTGAAACAGAAAACAGAAAGAGTTTTGATTTCTGAAAGAGAGAAACAAACTAAGTTTGTTGTTGTCCGTTCCTAAACACACAAGAGATCAAAGTCGAATACACCGCACCAAAGTCGAATACACCGCACCGTGGAAAGTTAATTGGTCTTATTAAGAATCGCTCACCATCTAATGACTTATAACGATCTGAAAATTCTTCAGAGCACTTTTGTCTCCACAAATCATTATCCGATGCTAGATTCCGCATTTCTTTACAAACACAAGCCATCTTTACAATTCTCCGACCAGGAAGCAACTCTAGTATCTTCAACTTTAGCTTTGTTGGTAAGCTCATCAAACATGGTGGAGATTCTAAGCCAGTTTTATCGCAAAGATCAATCAACAATGGGAGAACAAGATTATCTTTAAACATTTTCCATAACATGAACACAACTCGGTAGGAGCTCGACGAGAGTTGTTTCTCAAATTTTAAAGTATCCATAACCAAATCAATAAGGGGCAAAAACCTACACTTGTCGAGATAAGTCTTGCGCACTCTCTTTTTATATCCATCCAGATTTCCGTCCACTACAACAGCATCCTTTAAATTCAAATATATCACAGTAACATAGTCGAATTTCTTATTCTCCTTACGGGAAATCTTAATCACCTCAGGTAACTCTAGGCGATGTTACGATTAGTATAACAATGAAGCTAAAGACATCTGTTGTTTTCGATTCTCTCTGTTTTATTTTGTGTTTCACGTTTTTGTTTAATAAAACCAAACATTATTCTTATATATTATTGCGAAGTGACTTTTGTCAAAAAGCTTACGTATCAACATCATATTTAATTTTGATGTGGTTGATTACAAAGTTACCCTAACATTAAATTACTAAATTATCCTCATATTAAATTTTGTTTACTTTTAATATTTAAATAATAATTTAATTTTTTTGTTATATATGTAACTACACTTAAAATTCGTAAGTAATATTGAAATTTATATTTAAAAAATTATATTTCGTAAATTCATATAATTATTATTTTTACTTAATTTTTTTTATTTTATCATTGATAAATCCTATTCCTATTTGAATATTATCATAAACTTTGATAAAACTTATTCCTATTTGAATATTATTTTTTTCAATAACTTAATTCTTTTGGTAATATAGATAATTACACTTAAGTTTTTTATTTCTTTTATTTTTGATAAATCCTATTCCTATTTGAATATTATCATAATTTTTAATCTTTGATAAATCATATTCCTATTTGAATATTATTGTTTTCTCGCATACATGATCAATTGTCAATCCATCATAAACTCTTATTCACCATAAATATTCATTAAATTTGCAATTTTTTACCACAAAGCTTTGTTTGTTTTTTCTCTCTTTTACTATGTCGATCATGAAAAACTTAACTACTCCATTTGTTTTCATCTAAGAAATCAGTCTAATACTAGATTGATACAAAATTAGGGTGAAACTTATAAGAGTATGGAGAGCTATCAAATCAATTGAGATGGTTTTGGTCGACGAAGAGGTTAGTAAAAAAACTATTATTAAATGTATTTACACACTAATTATTAAACATAAAAATAATTAAAAAATAAAAATAAGTCTGACAAAAGGAAAAGTAAAACAATCTGATATATTATTAGAGAAGTAATTTTTCAAAACAAGCTTATGTGTCAACACCACGTTTAATTTTAATGTGTTTGATTACAACACTGTCATTCATATAAAATTTTACATCCAATGAGACAATCCGTTCTCTATGTTCTCTTTTGTGAGTTGTAATGTGCTTTTTAGTTTCTTTCATGGTTTTTTTAAATGGAAATTTAACAATTACCTTAGGAAAATTGATGGTGTACTTGTGGCTAAACAGTGAGGCATAACAAATGATTATAACCAAAAGATTAAAGACTTTTTATAGTGACGAAGTTGTACAAGTTGCAAAGTATTGCATCTTATAACTCGAAACTAATCAGACGATTTTGGAGGGTTTTAAACCTCATTGACAGCCAAACGTATTATTACCACAATTTTGAAGTTATAACGTTTTACAACAAATTTATTATTTTTAGATGTCACATAGATATGTATTCAAATTACCAAGACACATTCCTTCAGCTCATCTTTCTCCAAATTAGATGCAACAAACAAATAACGATTAAGCCCGTGTATACCAACAGAACAAAAGAATCAAAATCATCACAACTTTGCGGGAATTCCACAGGTAGAAGAATAGAACCCAAAATCATAACAATGATGCTTTGATTAATGTTTAAATGCAATGGTTAAGAAGATTGCATATGGAAAACAAAAGAGAGGATAGAAAAGAAATCTATTTCAGCTATCTCTAACATCCCGGGATGCTTGAAACAAACCTTTAAGATGCTTCTTTTTCATTTTAATATCAATGGTTTTTGACAATTCCAATTTCCGTTGGTTAAGGAGTTGTGTTTCCATCATTAAGAGTCGCTTTTCTTTCCTCCAAGACTGTGCATATGCATTCTTCCAATTAACATCGCCACAGTTATAATTATACCAATCAAAAGATTCTTCCATGCATTTTTGTCTCCACATTTCATTACAAACGCAAGCCATATTTCCAATACCCACACCAGGAATCGACTCTAGTATCTTCTGCTTTACCTCTGTCGGTAAGAGCATCAAACATGAAGGAGATTCCCAACCTGCTTTATTAGCACAAAGATCAATCAACAACGGGATAACTGTAAGCATAATTTACATGAAACCCTAAGATATTTACATAATAGAATCAGGATTGAGAGTTACCTTTACTCATTGTGATGTTTTTAGGTTTAGAAACTTATTTCTCACCCCTTACCTATAAATCTGACTTTATATGTTGCTTTTAGATTTATTTGGAATAAATGCATATATTTATAGGTGGAGAGAAAACTTAATTCCTAAACTGTTTAGGGTTTCCTTAGACATTCATCAAAGTAAAAATTTATTAGGAATAAAAATTTTACTTTTTATTAAATACCAAATATATTAAATAATAGGAATACCCAATAAAAACGGTTGACTAAAAGATCACATAATATNGTCTTCAAGATTTCTTTCCAAAGGAGGAAAGGAAGTCCTGATAAAATCAGTTCTGACGGCTTTGCCAACTTATGTCATGTCATGCTATCGTCTTCCTAAGACTATAATAACAAAACTAAATTCAGTCATAGCACAATTTTGGTTGTCAAACTCTGAGACATCAAAAGGTGTTCACTGGAAAAAATGGAACAGCCTATGTAAACCTAAACAGGAAGGTGGGTTGGGGTTCCGGGTTTTGGAGGAATTTAACTCAG